>CAKLNU010000877.1:0-48920 GCA_922788865.1 Poeciliopsis turneri
AGTTACGTATTGCTGCTGCACTCTCCTGCAGACAGAGAGAGAGAGAGAAGAGTGTGTTCAGCAGAGAGAGAGAGAGAAGAGTGTGTTCAGCAGAGAGAGAGAGAGAAGAGTGTGTTCAGCAGAGAGAGAGAGAGAAGAGTGTGTTCAGCAGAGAGAGAGAGAGAAGAGTGTGTTCAGCAGAGACTGAAGCGACGCTTGGAACACAATGGATGACTACAACCTTCCCTTCTGGATCTACCTGGCCGTGGTGACAGTGTTTGTGGGCGGGGCCATGAAGAAGATCCTGGCGTCCCACCTGAGCGCGGGGCCCACCCTGGTGGCCTGGCTGGGGGCCACGGTTCTGGTGGAGCGGCTGTGGGCGTTCTGCCTGCCGGCCGTGCTGCTGCTGGTTCTGCTGGCCGTCATCTGCTGCGTCCGCTCTGTCTCCAGGACCGGCCCGCCGCCCGGCCCACACGCGGAGGGCAAAGCCGTCTTCATCACAGGTAAGGGGAGGCTCCGCCTCCTTCCTCAGGTGCGTCAAACTCTGAGAAGCGGGCTGAGAGCAGAACGCATGCAGGCGGCTCTCTGCTGGGAATTTATGTCTGAGACGCTGCTGCACAGACCTGCCAGGAGCCCATAGCAATAAAAAGGTCAAAGGTCAGAAAAATGTGGAAGCACCACTTTAGAAACTTGTTTGGTAAGTTTCCTGCATTCCAAATAAAACCACAAACACAGTTTTTCACTTTCTATCCTCAAACAAAATCTCAGTTTGAATTTATGGAGAGCAGCGATTAGCTAGTAGCGATTAGCTAGCAGCTGGCTAACCTGAACCAGCTGGAGGGGTGTGTGTGTTTGTGTGATTTCAATGTGTTTGTTTTAAGTGTGTGTGTGTGTGTGTGTGTGTGTGTGTGTGTGTTTCTTTAATAAATTGCAGGCGGTGGAAACGTTTGAAAATGGCCGCTCCACTCAGCTCTCTCAAAAGTAAAACACTCGTTGCCATGGAGACCGGGAGCCATCAGGCGGCCTGCTGTTAGTGGCGCATAAGCTCCGCCTCTAACTGGCGTCAGGGGAAACGCATCGCGTCAGAGAAGTGCTAAAATGATGTAAGCATACCAGGCGACCTTTAACCTTTGGCGGGAGCCAGATAAAACGCTCCGTTTCCATCTGTTACCTTAACAGCACCAAGCAGGCATCTGCAACTAGCATACCTCCAAATGTCCTCTGAGACGCTTCTATTGAAAGGTTAGAGGTCATAGGCGAGACAGCCAGGTTCCAATCTAATCAATCAATCATCCTTTCGACAAAGACCAGATTAAAAACTTATCAGCACCCTGGGGAGGGTCAAAGGTCATGTACAAACCATCTGGACTCCATCCAAAACATCTCTTCAGCTGTCATCCTTCGACGCAGGTTCAGAGGTCAAAGGTCAGAGAAACAACCAGAATCCTCAGATTCTCCAGGCTTCAGGACATTTGGAGGAGCCTGGGAAAGGTTCGGACCCGGGTCAGCTGCCAGGTTCTGTTTGTCGAGTCTTGATCCGGGTCCTTCCTTTGACCCTAACCGAACCCTAACCGAACCCTAACCGAACCCTAACCGAACCCGAACTCCTAGAAGTGATTTATTCTGCTCTTTTTCCTGCCCCAGTTGTTCTTATTGCTTTCATTATTTTGCTCTTTATTTCTCCGGTTCTTGTTTTTCTCGGTTCTGCCTCATTTCTGGCGTTGGTTCGTTTTTCGCCGAGTCCTCTCTGTGTTTTGTGACTTTTTGTTTCTCCTCTTGCTATTTTTGCCTCTGATATTCCGTGTCATTCTGTTCCGCCCCCTGCTGCTGCCGAGTTCATCAGAGTTCAGCTTTATGTGAAAACCAAGTCAATCGGTGGCGAAGAGTTCGCCTCGTTCTGCGCTTGGCGCTGGTTGGAGTGTTGTGCAATGCGCTGCACTCCGAGTGGATTTCTGCTTATGGAGAGTTTTTCTCTCAGAAGAAGCAATGCTGACCTTTGCTGTCTGCAAAAATGGAGGAAAACAACCCAGAGCTGCAGAGAGTTGCTTAATACTTGTGCAGAAACTCGTCAGGTTTAGTCGCAAAAACTCGTCACAATGGTACCACAGAACCAGCGTCTGGACATCATAGGAGACATGATGAAATGTTTGGGTAAACGTCAGCAGAGGAAGAACATCTGATGTTATTTATAAAGAAACAACAGAACCTGACGAGTCTCTGATCTCATTACAGACCTGAGAGCAGCAGGGGGCGGCGGTTCAGGCTCTGACGGTTTTAATGAGACTTCAGTAATACAGACCACCTCAAAGTATTTCAGATTTGTTATTGGGACACGGCGTGATCACGACTCTCATGAAATATTTTCCCATCTTCTGGCTGTTACATAACCTGGAGACAGAGAACATCTTGGAGTATGCCCAGAGATCCACAAATTGCTCAACAGCTCTCTGATCCTCATTCCTGCTGTCTCCAGCCTGGCAACCGGCGGCCCGACTGAGCCCAACAGAAACCCCACAGGTGCCTCTGAGTCTAACGGGTCCAAACACAGCAGATACAGGACCTACCAGAGCGCTCCACACTAATTCATCATTTAGTCGCTGAAGTAAACCTCCAACCTTCCTCTGCCTCCAATCTTCAGGCATCTTTCCAAATGTCACCAGAAAGATGCTTTCCTGATTCTTCCTGCTCAGACGCCAGGCAACAAATGATTGTTTGTCTTATCAGAATCCAGTTAGAAGATCTTCTGGGTCACCAGCAAAACTTTCAGTTCTGTCTGAAAGAACCCCTTGGCCTTCCAGAGTTAAACATGAAGATGGAAGAGGACACTTTCATTTCCTCCAGGTGTCTGTGATCAGCAGCCTTCTTGCTGTTGAAACCAGAGATCTTCTCATGATCTTAGGCTGTGGCTCCCGGCTGCATGATCCACCTTCCTGACAGGTTTATAAACTCTCTGGTCTCTTCTTTCACATTTTGAAGCTTTAATGGAGCCGTGGAACACGAAGCTTATTTCCACAAAACGTCTGCACCGTCGGTCTACTTTGACTGATTCTCATCTCTGCTGAAAAGAAATGACATCTTAACATGAAGGAAACACGAGATGAAAACTTTGTTGCGGATGTTCTCGGTAAAACGGATGCAGGTTTTTCCTTATCAGGTCCAAATGCAAACGCAAATACAAGAAAGTTCCCAAACCAGCATAAGAGAACACTGGATTGCAGTGATGTTCCCACTGACTGTCGGTGAGTTTATTCATGTCTGCAAATACATGTATGAAGACATGAGAGAAGGTCCATGAATGATCAGGGGTTCCTCAAACACTTACAATAAATCCTCATGTCTTCAGGTAATGAAGGCAGAACATTCAGAACCAGAGCTGGATGGCACAAGGAAGAAAATCAAAACAATTTGATTAAAATCCTTCAGAAATATGAGAAACGGCCGATGAGACGCTGAGGAACCCGAGATTCAGAAACCAGATCAAAGAATCTTCTCAACGTTTCTGAGAACATCAAGTTTTATCTCCATGTTCTCCTGGAGCGAGCCGACCCAAAGTCAGAACCTGGTTCCTGTGGAACCTGGAGCATGTGAACCAAGTGGGCCAAGCAGAACCTGGAGTAAACGGACCCCTGCAGCCTCGGTAATCGGAGCTGCAGATGTTGCTGCTGGCCTCCACTCACACACAGATGTGTGTTACAAACACACATCTGTGTGTCTCTGTGTCTGACAGCGTTGGTTTGTTTCTTCACCGTGGGGCCCCTTGGAGCCTTGGCCCCGTTGCATTCCAAAATATTCAGCTGTCCTCCGTTGTCTAAAACTGGACTCTTGACCCCAGCTCACCCTGCAGACAGAGGGAAGCACTGAGCTCTCCTCCAATCGGATGCAAGCATTCACCAGTTACTCTGGAACTCAGACATGAATTATGGAAGCTCAATGAAACAATTGCTTAATAATTAGCTAATAGTTAGTTGGAGCATGGTGGGATTATTCCTGGGCTGAGAATGAAGCACCAGGCTCAGCATGACGCCATGTTGCATTCATGCTGCGACTGGCAGTAAAACGGCTTTCTGCCCAGGGCAGCAATGCCTGAGGGGAGGCGCAACGATGCATACTGTTGGTTCCATACTGTTGGATCCACTGCGAATGGCTTTCTGCTGCTTCTTAGTCCGTCAGTGTGCATGAGCGCCCCCCTGTGGTGAGCATGCTGTAAGAACATGCTGTGTCTCTGGGAGGCTGCTGAGGCTCCAGTTGGTGTCTGACTGAGTGGCAGTTAGAGTGAACTTTGATCCAACATTTCAATCTGCTCCACTGTGCAGCAGCGCCCCTGGCCTCTGGTCGGACCCCCACACCTGCTTTCATCGCCCCCAGCTGTCAGAAGAACCCGGCAGGTGAAGCCAGCTGGCTCGGCCTGCAGCGGGGAGCCGAGCAGAGGATGGATTTCACTGCCACTCAGTGGCTCCTTTCTCAGGGCGCGATGCTGGACGTCCTCCAAGGACACGGCAGCAGCAGCGTGCCAACGCCTCGCCGCGCTCGCCAGCAGAGCCGCTGCACAAAGAGGCCCAAAGAGAACAGAAAGTTCTGCTGTAGGCCTTGGAAGAGCTGGACAATGAAACGGAGAGGATGGACATCAGAAACCTGAAAGTCCATTTATTGGTTGTGGGCCCAACAGAATCAGCTGGTTCTGCCAGAATCATCAATTAAAACATTGAAAATGATGTCAATATGGAGGATTTTCCTTTTTCTCCCAGCTTGTTCCAAGTCTTAAAGCAGCGGCTGCAGGTTGAGACCAATCAAAAGCTTCTGATCGGTTTGCTCTGAATTCAGTTTATTTGGAGAAAACGAGGCAGTTCCAACACATTCAAAGCATCAAAACTGGATATGAACTGAACACGACACTTTCTTTGCCTTTTGGTCAAAAGACTCAAACCTGAAGTCAGTAGATTTATTTCTGCACCAGATTCACAAAGCAAAAAGCACCAAATAGAGAAAATTCATTTGGAGCAATTTTAGCTTCAGATCTGGACGCTTTAGTGCAGGCGTGTCAAACTGCAGTCCTGGGCGCCACTGGAGGCCCTGGAACCTTTAGATGAGCCTCTGCTGCATCACCTGACTGGAATAATGAGTCATTGAGGCTGTGAAGATCTGATCCACACAGGAGGAGGCGATGAAGCCGCTTTAGGGTCAGAGGTCACCATGTTTACATTCTGAATTTCAAACTGTGACTATGTGATCAGTTATAAGAAAATGTTATATATGTATTGCATGTGATGTATGGATCAGTGTCAGTGCTGCATAGAAAGGCTGTTTGTTCCTGTCACATAAATTTATGAAAACGTAATAGTAGAAATCTGGCAGTGAAGCAAAATGATCCTCAGTTTTCAGCAGTTTGACACAAACATCTTAAACAAAGTTACTGAGTAGCTCAGGATCAGAGTTCAGAGTTCACAGCAAACACTTCTGATCTGTGAACTCTGAACTCTGTCTATGCAGAAAAGAAAACATCAGACATACAGATTTGTGTTCAAGCAATGAAGAAGTCTGTATCAGGTGTTTGTTTGGATTTTGTAAACCTTTTGACAGAATCAATCACAGTTTAAAGGAACCACGATTAGTGATAAAAATAGACCTTATTTGGGAAATATTTATCTTAGATGTTAAAAACAATACAGTAATAATACTGTAGGTTATTTAGTTTTTATAAATTGTAATGAAATATTGTCACAGGAATGTCCGGCCGGATCGGTGACGTCAGCAGACAGGCAGTATAGCTTCTGTTAGCATCTCAAAGAGCGTCCAGCTCTGCCCGTCTCAGCACAGCATTTATTGTTAGCTCCTTGAGGTAACGATCACCTGCTAGAGCCTTCGTTGGTTCTGCTGGGATAAATGGCTCAAAGTTTTGTGGAGAAATGTCCAGGTCCAGATCAGGTCCTTGGTTGTGTTCCTCTCTGGCTCGCCTCTCTCTCTCATGTGAGAAATTATCCAGATTCGCCTCAGATTTTATTCTTTTTATCACAGCCGATAGTAACATGGTGTGGCATTATGTAAAATTACACCAGTCAAACGCAATATGATCAACATCTACTGGGGTGCCGTTGGCCTTCCTGTGTTTACTCTGTAGACTCCAGTACAGAACGGGCCTGATGACATCATCAACCCATCGGTGAAAAATGGCGACCTCCATGGATGACAAGTACAACAAAAGATGTACATTTTTTGAAGTAATAATGAGTTTTGGTGTAATACAAACAGCATTTTTTAGTTAATAGGAAAATTAAAAACATATTTAGGCCAAAATGTTCAACTAATCCTGGATCCTTTTAATGTTTAGGAAAGTGAGACATAAAAATGGTTCAATGTTTTTACACCTCAAGAGCTTCAATGCAAGATGGAGACATCATCTTTTAAATGACATGAAATACTTTTGCAAGAAAGAATGAGATGTAACGATGGTTTGGCATGGAAGCAGGAAGCATCATTGATTCCCAGTTGTCCCTCTGTGTCCCTGCAGGCTGCGACACCGGCTTTGGGAACGCTGCTGCGAAACATCTGGACTCTCTGGGTCTGGAGGTTTTCGCCACCGTTCTAGACCTGGCGGGAGACGGAGCCAGAGCTCTGCGCAGAAGCTGCTCGTCCCGCCTCACCCTGCTGCAGGTGGACATCACAAAGCCACAACAGGTGCAGCAGGCGCTGCTGGACACCAAGGCCAAGCTGGGCCTGCGAGGTGGGTAGGCACAAACACACACACACACACACACACACACACACACACACACACACACACACACACACACACACACACACACACACACACACACACAGCATCCTGAGCTAACACACAGTGGGATGCAGGTATGAAGGCATCAGGAAAACAAACCTTAAATGGATCGAAAGCAGTAAAGTTTGATGGGAGCCGAGGGACGGAGCGTTATGGGACGGAGCGTTATGGGACGGAGCGTTAGGGGACGGAGCGTTGGGGACGGAGCGTCGGGGGACGGAGCGTTGGGGACGGAGCGTGGAGGAGCTGAAGGAAGATGTTTGGCAGCAGATGCGCGACTGATGGACAGGTGGCCTGGGACCAGAGGGACGAACATCCACTTAACTGTTCCGGACGGTTTGGACCATAAAAACTAGTCCAGATGGACATGTAGGTCGCCGACTGTTTTGGACCGGTTCTGAGTTCTGAAGCTCTGCAGCCGCATTCATTCCAGTCCATCTTTGACTTCCTCTGCTGGTTCTGCTGGTCCCTGCAGTCAGTGGACTGTTTGTGCCACAGCCTTCTAGGAAACCCTGGAACAAGCAGCTGTTTTGGGTCCAGTCCGAGAGGCAGCGGCGTCCACTGGGACGGAAAGCGGAGTGGCGGTCTCGTGTTTCACCCAGGAGTCAGACTCTCTGTGATTGGCTGAGAGCTGCAGCTCCACAGGCTTCATGATTAGAGCTCAGAGACTTGCTGCTGCTCACAGCCATTCAGGGATACACTGGCTGCTGTGTGTGTGTGTGTGTGTGTGTGTGTGTGTGTGTGTGTGTGTGTTGTAAGGAATGAAGGTAAAGGTCACGAACACTCTCTCTATTGGTTCTTATGTTGTGGGGACATAAAGCTCTCTGCGGTGACTCTCCTCACTTCTGAGGACAAAGATCACAAGTCTTCATCACATGAGTCATCAAAGTTTAATGACTCAGCGGTTTGAGGTCTGGGCCAAGTTTCCAGGAAAATTCGGGGATGTATTGGGACCTCCTGCGCTGAGTGAGAAAATGTTTGTGGAACATTGAGCAGATTTGTTTAATCCTTCGGTTGCAGAAGTATTCAGAGGGATTGTTGAGGCTGCAGACGCTGCTTTGTCCTCAAATGTCCCCGGGACATGTGTCCTAGAAAGAGAAATCGAGGGATGGAGGATGAAAGATGAGATGTGCTCAGTCAGGGTGTGGAGCAAGGAACCCGGCTTTGGGTAGTTTGCTTGATTTCGCCTAACCCTAACCCCCAGAAGCATTTTAAGCCTGAATTGTTCTGAGTTCTTATAAAGACAATAAAAGCAATGATTTGTTTTTATTGTCTTTATTCTGGTTTAACCTGATTTTGTTCAAACACCTCACACCTTCTCTCAGGCTGGCTTCCTCCTGATGGTCCGGTAGACCCGGTTCTACTAGACCCGGTCTGGTTCTGATCCAAACCAGCCTGTTCCCCTCCTGGCCTGTGGGGGCGCTGCACCAACAACCACTGCAGGAAACGACACTGAAACCTCTGAAGATGCTGAGAGCAACTTCCTGTTTCACCAGATGAAACAAGATGGAGGCGTCAGAGTTTAGTGCTGGAGGATTTCTCTTTAGTCTTTGGCTGAAGACCAGGAGCCATTTCTGCTGCTAGCGCTAGGCTAGCATGTTAGTGCTAGGCTAGCATGTCAGTGCTAGGCTAGCATGTTAGTGCTAGGCTAGCATGTTAGCTTCGGTTGGATTTACCCAGAATGCCCTGCGCTGTCGTCCACTTCCTGGTTTTGGAGTGCTCTCTGGGCCGCTTGGCGTTCACATTCAAACCAGAGTTCACTTCAACTGAATCCAGAGGTTTGGAGGACCAGAGGTCAGAGGTCAATTAGTGTTCACACCAACTGAACACTTGGTTCAGTTGGTGTGCCAACTGAACTGCCAACTGATTAATTCCAGTGAATTAATCCAGTGAATTAATTCACTGAATTAATTCACTGGATTAATTCCAGTGAATTAATCCAATCCACTGGAATTAATCCAATCCAGTGGATTGGATTAATTCAAATCCAATCCACTGGATTGGATTTGAATTAAAGCAGTCTGGTGGGAAAGATGCAGCCTAAGGCCAGTGGAGGGCGTATGATCCAGGCTTGCAGGTATCGAGTTGAACATGCTGCGACAGACTGGCGACCTGAACAGCTGACCCTGCCTCTCGCCCAGAACGTTCGCTGGAGAGGCACCAGCAACCCTAACAACCCCCCGAGGGACAAGGCTGTACAGAAAATGGATGGATGGATGGATGGATGGATGGATGGATGGATGGATGGAGTTGAACATGAACCTCTCTGGAGGTCAAAGTTTCTGTCTCAAGCGGAAACTTTTAAATATATCTTTGTCTTGATAATCAAGTCGAGTTCCAAGAATAATCTGAGGTTCTGTTGAGCTGACTGGTTCCGGTTTCACATGATGGGAACCTTATTTGACAGGAAGTCACCTGGTCGCTCCCTCTGAGGCCTCCGTAGGCCATTCTCAGACCTAAACACGGATCCCACAGTCACCGAAAACAAAGCCTGAGATTCTGGGTCATTGACCCCAGAAGGGGCGATCAAGGCTTGTTTACAGACAGGGAGAGAGACCGACTGACTGTTGCTGACCCGACCGACCGCGCACGGTCTTATCTGCACGTCTCCACCCTGCAGATGTTACATAAACCCTAGGAGACCGTTGGTAGATTTCTGCAGCTGACCCATAAACAAGGAGCAGAGGTCCTTCACTAAGACCCCAGAGCCACAGAACCCGGTCCAGTCAGGACATCAGAACCCGGTCCAGTCAGGACATCAGAACCCGGTCCAGTCAGGACATCAGAACCTGGTCCAGTCAGAGCAGTCTGTGTTTTTCCTTTCCTCTAATATCAAACATTGACATTCAGGAAGTTAAAGTCAAACCAGAACCGTTTGGACTCGGCTCAAACCTTCCACTTGGTGACTGTGTGTCTCTGTGTTTGTATTTGTTTGTAATACCTTGTGGGAACCATTTTTAATTTTTAACATGCTACACTGTGGGGAGCCACTGAGTGAATCATGGTCTCCATAAGGGGAAACGCCGTTTATGGGTCACCCTAAGATTTAGGACTTAGGTGTGAATTGTGTTTTGGTTCGGGTTGGGTATGTAATGGTTAGGGTTGGGATAAGGATACGGTTTAGGCAGTAGAAATAAATGTGTGTGTGTGTGTGTGTGTGTGTGTGTGTGTGTGCGTATGTGGGCAGGTCTGTGGGGTTTGGTCAACAACGCAGGTGTGTGTGTGAACTTGGGAGACGCAGAGCTGTCCTTGATGTCCAACTTCAGAGGCTGCATGGAGGTCAACTTCTTCGGTACGGTGAGCGTCACCAAGACCTTCCTGCCGCTGCTGCGACAGGCCAAAGGTCGCATCGTCAACATCTCCAGCCCAGCCGGTGTGTAACACACACACACACACACACACACACACACACACACACACACACACACACACAGTACATAACTCAAGGTGTTGACTTTGTGGCATGCATTTGTATTCAGAGCCCAGCAGTTGGTATGTTTCTGCAACTTCAGGCCTGGAGGGCCAGAGTCCTGCAACCTTTAGATGTGTTTCTACTTCAACACACCTGAGTCACATAACGAGCTCATTAGCATGACTCCTGAGAACCTGACTGCATTGAGGAGGAGATTTAGCAGTTTGAAGTTGGATGGACCAGGAAGACATGCATGTAAGGGTTGCAGAACAGCAGCCCTGCAGCGCTGAGATTCAGAACCTAACACTGCTGTAAACTCATGAACTCCATCCTCCCGGACCTGCTGGGTCTCCATAATCCTGAAGAGGTCCTGAAGAACCTGAGGCCAGAACCAGAACATCTGCGCTCTGGTTCCGAGCTCTGACATCTGAAAGTTGGATTGGATTTAATTCAGATTAAGGGGTTTAATAATGTAACAGACATTTCTTAGTGAAAATGCTAAAAACTGTCGGTGCTTTTCTCTCCTGATCAGTCAGAACCAACTTTCTGTTGGTTCAGCATTTGGCTGCAAAGTGACAGAGTGAAAGAGTTCATGGGGTGTAAATACTTTGGCAGGACTCTGAACCGCTCCAGAGTCAGCCACCTGCCAAAGCAAACAGACTGAGCCTCTCCAACTCAAACTGTCTGGGAGCCAAAACTAATCAATCACAGATCTTAAGGACAGATATTTTCCACCCTGGACAACAAGTTGAGCAAACTGTGTTGTGACATTAACCCATTAAAGTCCAGCTCTGTGCTGACTCACTGGGGGCCGACGGTGGGCAGAGCAGGCATCTCCTTGGTCAGTTTGTGTGACATCAGAGTGACGCTCTGACCTCCTCTTCCAGGTGACCAGCCGTTCCCCTGCTTGGCGGCGTATGGAGCGTCCAAGGCGGCGCTGAACCTGTTCACTGAAACCCTGAGGCATGAGCTGGTTCCCTGGGGGGTCAAAGTGAGCACCATCCTGCCGTCGTCATATAAGACAGGTAAGCCCCGCCCCCAGATGCTGACCTGAAAAGATCAGAGCAGCTCCCCCTGCTGGCCGTTGTCCAGCTCTACACCTGTATCTCAGCTTCTGATGGGACAGAGCGCCCAACGATAACTAGACGTCTTAAAAACATATCATGTTGTTAGGTTTTTAGATAAATACAAATATAAATATTCAAGATTAGGAGACTATAAGGCAGGGGTCACCAACCTTTTTGAGACTGGGAGCAACTTCATGGGTACAGAGCAACACGAAGGGCACTTGTTTGATACAGTCTTTATAAATATATATATATATCTATATATATCTATATCTATATATATATAGATATCTATATATATATATGATAATACTGCCTGTTAAGGAATTTATCAGTAATAATTTACCATATAGCAGTTATGGTTAATTGCTATTATGTGATCAGACGTTTTTAGCTCACAGAGTTTTAACTTTGATTCCCTTTTGGAGTTTTTCTCTGTGATTCTAAAATGGCCACAAGTGACTGAAATAAACTAAAGCAAACTGATGGATTGTTGCAGTAAATTTTCCTTTAAATAAAAAAGAAAAGAAGAGTTATAGTTTTATTATCTAACCATCTGTTCTATTAGCAAAATTGTGGAAAATAAAATATCTTTTGTGTCAAAAGACATTATACACACACACCTGTGTCAGTCTGATGCGGGGAACCCCAAAGCCCAAGTCTTATTGGTCAGTTTGCTTTTGTTCATTTCAGGCTTTGCGTTTTTCTGCAAGCTAAAAATGAACGAGTTGGTTTGAACCTCCCGTTGTTCTACAATCAGCCTGAGCTTCTGACAGTCTGCGCGGTTCTGGCGGGTCGCCGGTTTATTAGCTTTTTTCGTGGTTTCGCGAACCGAACAGCTGACGGGTCACAGCTGGCTGACCCCAGCAGATGTGGAAAAATAAAGGTCTGACACCTGACCTGCAAGAGCACAAGCACCTCTCCAATGCGCACAAATCAGCACAAGCCTAAACAAGAGCAGCGGACTTTTTTTCCAGACGATGCTAAATAATAAAGACATGAAGTGAAGCCTCTCCATGTGGTTCACGGAAAGGACGGTGCTGGTTCCCGATGCGCGCTACGAATAAGATGTTTGGCACAATTTATTTATTTTTTCTTCACAGTTTTGTGAATAGAGTTAAGTAATAAAAACTCCAGAAGTTATTCTTTTCTTTGTTAACTTAAAGGAAAATGTGACGGTACGCAGAGTGCAGCTGCAGGCGCTGCTGCGCTCCTGACAGTGCTTTTCTGCATGCGCCTGCGCCGCAGTTCTGAACCTTTAACAGCAGGAAAGAATTTTATGCATAAAGCAATTTATTTTAAACGTTTTTGTCATTTCCCTCGTTTGAACTCTAAATATAAACGTCAAACGTTATTACTTCAATGAAAAACCATTTAATTAAATTATTTTTTGGTAGTGCTCCATAATAATAATGGCTATTTTTAGGAGTAGCTCCGCGGGCACCTGAAAAGGTCCCTGCGGGCGACCGGGGGCCCGCGGGCACCGGGTTGGTGACCCCTGCTATAAGGGTTGAGAAACCTTTGTTTGCCCCTGGGATCTGTGTTTCTTTTATCTTTGAAGGAAGCAATGAGTTTGTCACATTGCAGACAGATGGCCAGGGTGACAGTTAGCCTGGTAGGAAGAATGGGTCGTTTGCATACAACCCAAAATCTCGGGAACTGAACTTTACGACCCCAGAGGGGGACGGGAACTGAACCAGAGAATCCCGGGAACGGAGCAGGATACCGGAGAAGATGTCGGAGGACAAAAGGACCCCAGATGCCAACCAGAGGGAAAGAGTTGACATTTAGCAGGAGAGCGGATCAAAGGCTAGATGTCCCGAGAAACTCTGCTTTTATGATGACCCAGAAGGACACGAGAGCTGAAGTTTTATGGTCCAGAGAGACAACAAACAACTGTAACGTCAGGAGAAGCAAAGATGGCTTCCAAGCTCAACACCAGTACAGATCAGTTTTTAGTGGCTGTCAACCCGTTCGGCTCCAGTACCGACCCGTTATTCCCAGCATCAGCACTACAATGAGTCCTTCAAACACCAGGAGCAAAGACTGAGATGAGTGACCATCTCAGTCAAGGAAAACATTTATTATTAAACTAAAATTTTCTATTCACAGACAAAAGTAATAAACCAAAGTAATAAAAATTAAGGCTGACCAGAAACCTTCCCTGTGGAGTCTGACATAATGATTGATCCATAACAACCAGATTCTCATTATTGATCCCTGAGAACATCTCCACTCTTTCCTGCTTTCTCATCCAATCAGATCTAAAAGAAGAAACGTCCCGTTTGAAGTCAGACAGAACCTCTTGGTCCACCCAGTGGTTCTGAGAGGTCAGACTCTTCCCAACCCAGAGATCCCGTGTGAGAACAATAAATAAGGAATGAAACCATTCGATCTGTCTCGGTTATTATAAGCTCCAGGTCCAAAGCAAGCTGTATCAGAACCAACCAGAAGGAAGAAAGGGAAGCCTAAAGGCTGTGACGCTCTGGGTGAAGAGCTGACACCAGTTCTCGTTGGCACAGCTGCGTGACAAACATTTGCCTCTTCCTGTCACAACTCACCTTGATGAATTTTTACCCCTCTTTATGTGAACTTATTGGTTTCAGTTTGTGTGTGTGTTAATGCGGAAGCTCCTCAATTTCCAACAAGTAGGACGAGTAGGTTTGAGAATCAGTTGTCTGAGTCAGTGAGAAGGTCCTACTGTTGGACTAAAACACTGAACTCACTGCTGAGATCTTCACAGTTCAAGGGAACATCCCACTGACTCCTTCACTTCTTCAAATGAAGAATGAAATGAGATGTTGCAGCTGGTCACTTATGTCCTCGTCCTCCAATCTTATGAACTTCTACCAATTGATCTTCTTTGTCAGAGTTGCTGCTGTATACCAAACACTCTTACCAAACGCCGTCAATCGCCCCGACACCCGACCAATCGCATTGACACGCGACCAATCGCCCCGACACGCGACCAATCGCATTGACACGCGACCAATCGCCCCGACACGCGACCAATCGCATTGACACGCGACCAATCGCCCCACACACAACCACACATGATACCATGACATTGTTCTGACCACCCTGGCCCTTTAATGCATCACATCATATGAGCTTTGTACCTTTACTGGTCATTGTAGTAAAATTTGTATCGGCTATTGGTGCTGTCACTATATCAGTTGCCATAGTAACTCTGCATTCTTTTCCTAGCTCCCTCCAGCAACAATGCGTACTGGGAGCAGAAGCACCAGCAGCTCCTCCAGAGTCTGTCTCCGGCGCTGATAGAGGAATACGGCGAGGACTACATCGCCGAGACCAAGAACTTGTTCCAGAGCTTCGCTGAGCACGCCAACCCTGACCTCAGCCCTGTGGTGGACGCCATTGTCCATGCGCTGCTGTCGCCACAGCCACAGTCACACTACTTCGCTGGGCACGGCATCGGCTTCATGTATTTCATTCACAGCTACTGCCCACTCAGCATCAGCAACCGCTTCCTGCAGAAACTGTTTGTGAAGAAGAAGCTGATGCCACGCGCGCTGAGGAAACAGTCAGGTCTGGAGGCGGACCTCGGCCTCATCAACAACAATAACAAGGAGAAGCTGCAGCCGCTGTGAAGAGTAGAGGACCACTCCAGTAACACTCATAGAGCCAGACCCTTTCTGTTTGTTCTGTAACTGTTTAACTCCGCCCACCTAGGAGTACTCACCTGGAAGTCGGGAGGCAGAGCCTGTTAGCTATAGAAGCACGAGTTGATCAGAGAACAGCATCAGGTGTGCTCTATGTGCCTTCATCACTAAGAGAGCAGAAGCCTCATGCCACACATGGACCAAAGGGGGCGCTCACGTCAATCATTCAGTCACCGGTTCCTTAGACTCCAGCCGGTTGGTATCCCTCAACTCCTAAAGTGAGCGCTCTCAGTCAAACAAGCTACTGCCCGACGTCAGCCTCTCTGTTTTACCTCATCACACTCCTCTGAAAGGACATGGCCAATCACTTCAAAATAAAAGTCCCCAAATGATAGGAAACATTGGTGATACCAAGCCTCAGTCCTTCTGCGTTAAAGCTGCTGTACCTGTAGCACATTGCCACAGCCTCATATTTCATGAAAAATATCTATTTAATCAGATGCATGTGCCAGATTTTATAACTGAATGTAACAATCAGATCACCAGAGGGAGAACAACCGAACCCACCAGCCGCATGGTAGTTTCCGTCCCTGAGAAATGTTTTAATCTGTCCCGGTTTGCAGCAGATTTACAGAGCCAATCCGTGACCGTGTTCTGGAGACTGAGCGGGAGACATTGTGTGTGTGCCGAGTCTGAAGAACCATCTGTGGAAACATTATATTGTTTTGTAATCCAACTATTTATGGCGTATTTTCTTCTATCACTTAAACTGTGAATTTTATACAAAAAATGAAAAACTGTAACAAAAGTGTATGTTCACTTTGTTTATTCTTTCATAGAAATAAAGTTGACTTTTTCAGACAAAAGAGCTGCTAAATTTTTGAAGATCTATTTGGAGGTCAGTTTCAGGAAGCAACAAGCTCTAATGACTTTAGAGCTTGTTGAAAGTAGGCCTGTCATGATAACAGATTTTGCTGGCCGATAAATTGTCTCAAAAAATTATTGCGATAAACGATAATATTGTTTGAAGACCTTTTTACATTGATTTAATGGAAATTACATAATAATACATGCGATTTCCTGCCAAAGATACACTTTACTTTCAAAAGACACTTAACACTGGGACTGATACACAAAATAAATAAAACAACCAAAACCAAAAATAAAATAGATTCTTAGTCTCCATTAACAATAAATGTACTTGAATAAAAACTAAACAACATAAAGCCAAAGTGGAAATAAATACTGCATTCAACCAAAAGAGTGCAGATTATGAAGTCTGTATAGTATATTGCCCTTCAGTAATCATTAGATTTAAATAGAGAGACATCCGACTGCCTGATGCAATAGTTCAAACTACAGGATTTTATACCCTGAACTACAATCTTAGAACGTTCTTCGTTCTGAGATCGTCACTAGTGTTGTGTGTTACGGTAGATCGTTGTGCCGCTCCGATCTAAATCAAGGATTTATCCAGACTGGGAGAGTGACGCAGCCTGTTGAATGTGACCGTAGCCAATCAGAAAGCGCGGATTCTCCTCCTGCTTTCTGAGGGGAAACACGAGGGAATCCCGAACAGCTGACACGGTGCAACCCGAAGTCCAGCAGACATAGGAAACAACATGAATGTTTATTCAACAGTTCATGCAAAGAAAATATAAATAACTAGGGGAGGAGTTGGAGCAAAATTACTACCAGAAAACCCGGTAACTTTTCAGCGGTTCTTCGTTAACGTGACCTAAATAGTTCTAATGATTTTCATTCAGTCAGGCTGACACTAGCTACATGCATTGCAGGTAGATTGTAGTAAGGAATTGATTAATGCCTGGTTTCAAAGTTAGTGAACTGGACTTCATTATTTTGTGTCCATTGTTGGACACAACACGGTTTAGATCGAACCGTTATAGCTGAGGATTTCTGTCGGGCTAATGTGTCTCTCAGGTTTTGATAATGGGCCGACAATCCGCGACATCAGATGGTGAGGCGCGGTGGGCATTACACTAAGGAAGTAAGGAAGGGAGGAAGTGGAGAGAAACGGAGTTGAGCCTTTTTTCATTCAGTGTCATCAACAGGAAGAGAAAAAGGCAGGAAGAAACGATATAGCCGATAATTAAAATGAGGTCGATAGTTTTAATTTATCGTTCGATTAATTGACTTATCGTTTATCGCGACAGGCCTATTTGAAAGACTTTGAGAAAATTAATAGTTTCTATCATTTGATATCATAAAAGAAAACAGTCTCTCGGCTCAGCAGACCAGACCTCTAGCAGACCCAGACCTCCAGCTCTGGACTGATCTGTTGATGATTTGGCCTCATGCAGCCTTGGATGATTTGGTTCAAATTTAACATGCTGCTTTTGTACTCACTGAATAAATGTTTCTAAATGAAACTCAAAGCTTTTCACTCAAGTTTTGCTGAAGGAATAAAGCCTGAATTTATTTCCATGGTTTCCGTGTCAACCAGTAGGAGGAGTTAGACGAGTGACGGCTCCATAACTTGAGCGAAGTGTAGAATAAAATAAAATATAATAAAATGGAATCAAATAAAAGAGCAGAGTTTCCCCCAGTAAAGCTGCTCAGCCCGGCGGTCCGGGCGCCGAGGCGTCCGCCGAGCTTTTGTATTAAAGATGTTAGACAGAAAAAGTAAAAATATTACAGGGTAAATATGTTACTGGAAAACATCTCCAGTGAAACGATATTTAAATCCACAACTAGTCTGAAAAACAACTAAGCCAAGTTAAAATGAATATCAATTATTCGCACTTCTGTTTAATCCAAATGAAGTCAGCGGCTCCATCGGGCCCCCAGGGGCCACAAATGATCATATTTTAACACAGAAACATAAATGTAACATTTGTTCATTGAGATGATCGATGCTGCTGAATTTGATTTAATGGTTTCAACATAAATTAAAAGATTTCAAATTATTTTAAATTTCTATGTAAGATTTTAAGGAGCTGAGAAGTTTACTTTATAAAAGTTCAAAGAACAATATTCATAGTTGGATTGTTTTGTTACCATAGCAACAATCTGATGCTGCGAGTTTGAGCTGTTTGTTCACAAATATAAATGAATAAACTGTAATTATAACTGATAGTTTTTATGTTGGCCAGTTAATCTACTTTAATCTCCCAGATTAAATCCAACAGAAGCTGTTAGAGGTTCTGATGTTTTAGCAGCAAGAGGGGCCCCATAGTCAGGTTCTGCCCCGGGCCTCATGCAGCCTTGGACCGGCCCTGCAGGATGACTTCAACCTGCTGCACTGCAGAGATCAGCAACAAACAGATTTCATTCAATGAACCGCTAATGAGGCTTTAGCAGCTCTAACATTTGGTGTCTGTTGAGTTTTAATACGAGCCACAGAAACTATAATCGGCCTCATCGACGTTCAAAATGCTTTAAATGATAAAAACACAATAAGAGACCAAGAACCGATTCATGTCAGGGAGCAAAGGCAGTAAAAATGTGCCGGTCATACTAAAATTCAGCAACGCTCCTGTTTCTTATCAACAGGTTCAACAGGAACTCGGTAATTCAGCAGTTTTCTTTTTTCCTGACATTTTTTCCAGACCAGAGGAGCATCAGGACAGAATGCTGCGTCGCCATGTGGAGTCAGAATCAGTTTCTCCAACTACAAATATGCTGCCATCTGGTGTCTCTGCGCAGTATTGCAGCTGTTCTGTTCTGCTCCTGAGAAAATGGACAAACAGGCTGAGGAGTATTTTCTCCTCATCATCACCACTGAAATGCTTCACAAATATTCAGTAGCTGGACATAGAAAGGCATCGGAGCAGAGGAGAGCAGGTGACTCTTCCACAGGAAAACCTACAAGTTCAATGATTTCATATGAAGAACTTTTCTGTTACATTGCTTATGAATGGTAAGTTATGTATTGATTGTATTACTGTTAGAATTTTTCCATTTTAGGCATATTTATAATTTTATTGCGGAAATCATTCATCTGTTGGCATCGCTTGGTGTGGAAATAAATCAAGCATCAGAAGTCTTAATTCTTGTAAGGCTTGTGTTGTGTTCAGTGGCAGAGAGCAGAGTGTGTAAAAACCAGCAGCCTTTCAAGGCCCGGCTGATAAAACATGGCGACGCAGAGTCCAAACAAAGAGTTTGGCTTTACATAAAACTGTATTGAAACCTCAGCCTTCGTGCTGATCGTTTGCTACAATGATAAAGTGTTATTTGGTAAAACATCTCTTTATTTTCTCACTGAGCAGAGGTAAAGAGAAACCGTAATGTTACTACGTGTTTCCATAAAAACCATTTCATAAGCACTTCTAAAACATGACAATAATGGCAGAACTATCGCGACCTACAATAAACATAATAATATGATTAACTGGAAACCATAAACATTCAATAATCATATATTTTTTGTAAGACATTGCAGACATATTACAGACTCACCCAGTATAAATGACATTTTAGCTGTTGGAGTAACACTTAAGATAATTTAATTTAATCACAGAATGTGATGAATGTGTGTGTTGCTGCACCGATTGCAGTTTTCTGTCCGATCCCTGGTTACCAAACTTTAAAGAGCCTGACCTGATGATTTTGGCTGATATGAATTGATTTAGTCTGAAATGTTGCTAAATGCAGCAGCAAAGTCTCTGAGTTGCTAGCAGTGAATATTGTTAACATTAAACGTTCAGCCTGACCTGGTCTGTCAGTCAAACTGTCACTGCAGAGCAGAACAGAGATGATTTATCAGCCTTTCATGTCAGTATCAGCCGACATGTGAAGCTTTCACAATTTCCTTCATGTGCCCCAAAATGAAGGAAATTGGCTCCCAGGAATCAACTGGTTGATAAATCAGTTGGCCAATAAACGTATCCTTATATACACATGTATATAATGTAAACAGCACTGCCTCTGATGCAATAAGCTGGTTGCAGCCGGTCCACATGTTAGCAGAACCAGAGGGCCCAAAACCACGTTTGGCTTAGAGCCCCATGGAGGGTTGGGCCGGCCCTGGAGCCGAGCCTCACCTGGAGCCATCGACTAGCTTCTGCCTGCACTGGCTGCCAGTCTATGGCATTGAATGGAGCTAGCCATGGAACTAGCTTTGGAGCTAGCCATGAAGCTAGCCATAGAACTAGCTTTGGAACTAGCCATGGAGCTAGCCATGGAGCTAGCCATGGAACTAGCTTTGGAGCTAACCAAGGAGTTAGCCATATGATTATGGTTAAGTCAGTGCCTCACCAGTTATGAACCTCAGCGCACGTGACTGTAAAAATAACATCTTATTTACATAATCTTTCTAAGTAACTGTAATAAAATATCTGAAAATACAATTTAAACAATGCGGTTGTTGCCTGTTAGAAAGTGGCTGCAAACTCTGGCATTGGTAGTTTATGCATCTCCTGATTTTAGCTGGAGATTGTTGATCCACTTTTCTCCTTTTTTCTGTAATTTTTCAAAAATGTAATCTTTGTAAGCCAATATCTTCAAAAGATGAAAATAAGATTCATCTCTCTCTCTCTAATGGAACAGATGGAACAACCGTTCAGGACTCAGACTTTAGACATTTTGAAGCTGGATCAACAGAAATAAATGGAATATTAATAAGTAATTTATGTGGGATATGAAGACCAGCAAATTGCTGGGCTGTGATGGTTCCCTCCATGAAGGAGTCGCTTCTCCACTATTAAAGGCTTCCTTCAACACCCTCCCGTCATCATGGCGAGAGGCGTGTATATCGGTCACACCAAAGGTGGGGAAGAACAAAACGGATCCTAAAGGCTACAGACCAAATAGTGTATTAAACTATGTGCTGCAATATTAGCTAAGAGATGAAGTTTCCCTGATAGATGAGGACCAGGCAGGTTTCACTGGTAATAGACAAACGCATGATAATATAAGGAGGGCCGTTCGTGCTATTGATCATATAATTAAAGAAAAAGCGAGTGCAGTCCTTCTCAGCTTGGACGTTGAGAAGGCATATAATGCTGTAGGGTGGGAGTTTCTGTTAGATGTAATGAAGAGATTTGGGTTCTGTAAAAGATTTATTCAATGTATAAAAACTATGTACTTGTCGCCAAAAGCAAGAATTCAAATTAATGGAAGCCTTTCAGATAAAATAACGTTACAACGAGGATGTAGGCAGGGTTGCCCTTTAAGCCCACTACTCTTTAATCTTTTTATCGAACCACTGGCTCAGGTTATTAGAGAGGAGTCTGGGTTGGAGGGGGTGACAATAGGGAATGTGGAAAACAAAATATGTTTATATGCAGATGATGTTTTAGTACTAATTAAAATCCCTGAATCTGGTATATCATCGCTTATGAACATCCTGGAAACTTATGGCAAACTCTCATGATATAATCTCAAGATACAAAAAACTGAAATTTTGACCTTCCATTTTGTTCCGTCAGAACAGTTAAATAGTTACCAATTTAATTGGCATCAATTACAAATGGAGTATATTAACAAAAAAATTAGCTCAGTTATATGAAATTAATAACAATCAAATAAATAAGAAAATATATGAGGACCTGGACAGGTGGAGCCTGCTTCCCCTTGACCTCTGCAGCAGAATCTGAACAATGAAGATAAATGGTCTTCCAAGACTATTGTACAAATTTGCAGCACTTCCAGTAGAGGTTCCAGCAAAACAATTTCGGGAGTGGGATAAGTATTTCATAAGGTTTATATGGGGCAATAACAGTTCAAGAGTAAGATACTCAACCCTGCAGCTGCCGGGGGATCGGGGGGAAAAGAGGATTAGGAAAGATTTCTGCCGTTATTTGCAGGTCCGAAGTTTCTTTAGGAAGGAAATCAAAATACCTGACTTGGATGCAGAACCAGGAACAGTACAAATATTTATGGATTCATATGGTTTCAAAAATACAAGAGGCTCCATCGGCAAATATTACAGAAACTTAACAGCTATGAATAAGATCTCAACTGATTACATCAGACAAAGATGGGAAAAGGAAGCAGATGGAATAATTTAACCTGAGGCTTGGATGCAGATTTGGAGGAACTCTCTGTCCACCACAAATTCTTTATCATGGCGGCGTTTCTGCTGGAAGAATCTAGTCCGATTTTTATTTTGCGAGAGCAGAGATGGAAGCTGCACTGAGTGCGGTCTGGACGCTGCAGGCTGCTTCATATCTGTTAGGACTGTCCTCAGTTGAAGACCTTCTGGAAGGACGTTAATCGATCAATCTATGAAATTAGGGGTATAACTTTAGTCCTTTCATTTCCTGCTATGTACCATGGAATACTTCCTGAGGGATTCAGCATTGGGGACACATACCTGTTTGATAAAAGAATTTTCTCTGTTCTTTGATAAATTGTATGTTTCATGCTCATTTTATAAATTTTCAACACATTTTAAAGGAACTGGTTATTGTATGCTAATTGATAACGCTCTGAGCCCATGAATTTTTAAAATAATATGGACAACAGGAGGCCAAGTAGAACTTGTCACTGAGCTGATGGTTGTCACCTCTGGAGCTCATGGACAACAGGAGGTTGAGTGAAACTTGTTACTGTATGTTGATTGATCATGATCAATTAACATACATGAGCTCATGGTCAAGTCGTGGGCAGGGAAGTAGCATTCTGATTGGCTAACCCGTCTGGAAGAGGGGAAATGGCCATTTCCTTCTTGCATTCGAGGTCATTTTTGGTAATGAGTATAAAAGCAGAAAAGTCTCATTTGTTCAGTAGAGTCTGCTGTGGGTTTCGTACGGACGCCCAGTTACGTGATGCTATAGCTCTCCAGTTCACTGTGTCACGGTAAGAGCGGATTGAAAGAATTTAAGCATTACGTATTGTTTGTTGTGTGAAAGAGTTTGCTGTAATCTGTGGCGGAATAAATAAAAGGACACATTTATTCTAGCAGAACAGCGTGTTGTCATTATTTATCACCGATCACCCCCGATCCTGCCTAAAATTTCACAAAACACTGTTGAAGATATTTATGATTGCAAGCATGAAAGCGATTACTAAATGTTGTATATTAAAAAAAATATCATTGTGAAAACTGTTCTGTTCTTTTATTTAAAAAAAACAACCCCAAAACAGCTATTTTACTAATGTTGCACTAAGGGGGTTAAAATAAAGAAAAATCCTGCTTCCATTCCAGAACAGGGAATTATATATAATTAGCATGAAATGCTCAGGTGCAGGACATATAAATCAGGATTTGGTTTGATGTTGACAGAATGTGTGAAATATTCTTTAATTTCTCTTTGGGATTGAATTTAAGAATTTTTAAAATATAAATCTCATCTATTTTTGAGCTATTTTATTCAGAAATGTAAATGCAAAAATACAGCTCTTTGTTGATCTGATGAAATATTTTCATTTTCTGTCTTGTTAATCCTAAGCCATTGGTTGATGCTATCCTTTATATTCTATTATTATCTATTATTATTTTCATTTCAATTTGTTATAACAAATATAAATACAAGCCCAGGACGTGAACCGAACCCCGACCTCTGCATGAAGACTGTGTTACAACGGCAAACCATTTTAACATTAATTTTGGGCTTACCGGCCTTACATTCCAGATATCTCAAATTGTTTTATGACTAGACGTTTTAGCAATTTAAGATATCTCTAATTACATTCTGACTGGTCGAAATGACGTCAGATTGAGTTGTATGGAGACTTCAATTCAAGATATTTACAATGAATTACTGACTATCTGAAATACACATTTCAGAAATCTTCAACTAAATTATGACTAGTCATAAAGTAAATTCAAAATATCTCGATTTTAATTTTAACTAGTCATAATAAAAGATATCTCGAATGATGCCAGTTCAAGATATCTTAAATGTATTTTTGGATAGGAGAAATGTAGTTTTGACTGATGAAAACTAAATTATAGATATCTTAAAAGCAAATAATGACTAGATAAAACTAAATTAAAGATATCTTGAATTGTAATTTTGACTATCCATAAAAAATGTTCCTGACTTTTGCGGCAATTTGAAAGTTTAATAAAACAATGAAAAATAGAAAAAAGATGTTTTAAAATGCATAACTTTCATGTTGAAAATGCTTTGACAATAGCAATTTTAGCTTTTCAAAGCTGTTTCTAAGTGCTTTCGGTTTGTTGGAAATGAATAAGCAAGAAATTCTTTGCAGATTTGAGAAGCAGTTTTATATTTGAAGGCTATAAGACTCCTTATAGTCTTATAAGCAGCTTTTAAGGCCGATGTTACACGCTAACATCAGCAATGTGGGCAATATCCAACATTGCTGAGCTCTTTCTAATTTGTGGCAATTACTGACAATTTTGTGCAAGAAACATAAAATTCTGCAGGCAACTGTTTGGACAGCACAAAGGGGCTTTCACGCAATTCTTAATTCAAATATCTAAAATTGTCATTTTGACAAGCCATAATTAAGTTCCAAATATCTTACATTGTAATTAGGGATGTGTCCTGTTAAATGACGGATCCAGTGTCGTAATTTGAAATATCTTGAAACGAATTTTGACTCGTCAAAATGTAATTGAAGATGTCTTGATTTATTATTCTTACTAGTCAGAATGTAAATGCAGATATGTGAAATTACCATTCCGGATAGTCCAAATGTATATTGGTCTAGTTAAAATGCATTTTAGAGATCTAGAACGTAATTAAGGACGAAACCGAATTTATGTTAAAATAGCTTGCCATATCGCCACTGCAATCCAGAGTTTCTCACTCCGATGCGTCAGACGTCGGTAGGCTTGTCCTGGCTGACGTTGACCAATAGGAGCAGATGTGGAGCGTTACCAAGGAAACGGCGTTCCAGGCTAGGTGACGGTGAGGGTCTACAGGAGCGCAGCTAGTGGAACCGAGGCGCGGCTTCTACAATATAGTTGTTGTTTTTTTGTTTGTTGTTGTATTTTATTTTATTTTTTTTATTTTATTTTTATTTTTTACAGATTTCTGATTAAAAATGAATATTTCCGGAAGCGGTTTGGATCTCCGTCGAGGCTGACTCTTCTGTGGCCGGGGTGGGCGCTCAGTCTGACGACCAGCGCTTAGTTAGAGTTAGCCGGTTAGCCCGTTAGCCGGTTAGCCCGTTAGCCGGTTAGCCGGTTAGCCGGTTAGCCCGTTAGCCGGTTAGCCCGTTAGCCGGTTAGCCCGTTAGCACGGGACCACAGAGCGGGCTGCATCTCGTTTCCTCTCCCGGACCTTGGGCTCTGCTGCGTGGATGGAGCTGAGCTAGCCGCCGGGCTGGGACCGTTTGGCCTGGTTCTGACCTGATTCCTCCGGACAGACCGACCCAAGGATGCGGGATGAGATGAGGCGCCGCGGACCGAACCAGTCGTGTTAGCCAGGTGAGCTGCCTCCAGAACCGGGCTCGGTTCGACGAGAGGAAGCGTCTCGGGTCAGATGGACCCGGTACACTGAATCAATAATGATCAAGATTGATCTGATCATTTCTGTTGGGATATTTTCATGCTCAGTTTAACGATTTAAGGATGAAAACAGTGCAAGATTCCAGGCTGACAATTAGTTAAAATAACACCAGCTACTCTATGAAATATGTCTATAACTGTAAATCAGTTCAGTACGGATTATTTATCCTGACGTCATCTTCAGGGAGCCTTTCCTATTGGTCCATGTCCTTTCAGCTTCTAGTGGACCACGGGTCTCATTCAGGTCTACTTCGAATTATTATCACAACAATCTCAATCAGTTGATTATAATATCTAAACCCCACCGACAGCAGGAATCACCAAGCATGTGGCGACAGTGGAGAGTACCGCTGTGTTCCAGCAGGAAACCTCCAGCAGAACCAGAACCAGACATAATGCAGACATAAGCAGTCCGATCTGGAAAACCCTCAGCATGATGCTGCCAGCACAGCTCTGTGTGACTAGTGGAAGAACTTGACCGGCCTGCAGCTTTAACCATTGCTCTTATGGATAAAATGCATTAAAATGCAAATAAAGAAATAATTCTTTTTAAAATCTAAAAGTCAAAAACTGGATTTGATTATGGATCATCTGTAGCAAAGATTAATTGGAGGTTATTTTTCAGAATGTGAACTAGGTGAAGTTAAAACCCGGACCCGGCCGGTTCTGGTGGAACGAATTTACAGAAACAGGTTTTTATCTTAAATGTTTCTATTTATTGATCCGTTTTTATAGAGTTATTGGTGATTATTCCAACAATCATCTGAGCTCCAGATGTGAAATACTGACCAGTTGGACCAGTCTGGAGTAATGCGACCAGTGATCCCAGAACCAGGAGCTGAATGGATCTAGTGCAGGGGTGTCAACATCCAGTCCTGGAGGGCCGGTGCCCTGCAATGTTTAGATGTGCCTCTGCTGCACCACCTGAATAGAATAATTAGGTCATTAAGACTCTGGAGAACTGATCTACACAAGGAGGAGGTAATGAAGCCATTTCATTCCTGTGTTTTGTACCTGTGGCACATCAAAAAACTGCAGGACAGTGGCCCTTGAGGACTGGAGTTTGGCTGAACTAGTGGTTCCAGAACCCTGAACTAGTGGTTCTGGTTCTGGGAGAAGCTTCAGACTGATGATGCCCCCCCCTCAGGGATGGAGGTGTGCGGCAGGAACCCGAACCGCACGGCGCCGACCCCCGACCCCCAGCGCTCCGAGGTGCCGCTCTGCTCACGGACCAACGGCTGGACCTGGCCGCCTCACCCCTTCCAGCTGCTGGCCTGGCTGCTCTACGTCTACTTCGCCGTCACCGGCTTCGGCGTCTTCGTCCCGCTGCTGCCGTCGCACTGGGTCCCTGCGGGCTACATCGTATCCTTCCTGCTGTCGGCCGGGGTCAGAGGTCAAACCGCGTCACCCTGTGCATCTTGTTGAGATTGTGGTCGGTTGAGCAGAGAGGGCCCGGTTTAGTGGGTCGGATGTTGATGTTCCTGATCCAGTCGTTCAGTTCCGGGCTCAGCCGAACCGAAGTTCTGATCTTCCAGAGGAGATCTGGAGTCTGCAGCTGTGTTTCCATTATTCACACAATTACACAAAAATGATGAAAATAAACTTGCTTAATGGAAACAACTATTTTGAAAACTCTGGTTCTAATAAAAGATATCTCGAATGATGCCAGTGCAAGATATCTTAAATGTATTTTTGGATAGGAGAAATGTAGTTTTGACTGATGAAAACTAAATTAGAGATATCTTAAAAGCAAATAATGACTAGACAAAACTAAATTAAAGATATCTTGAATTGTAATTTTGACTATCCATAAAAAATGTTCCTGACTTTCGCGGCAATTTGAAAGTTTAATAAAACAATGAAAAATAGAAAAAAGATGTTTTAAAATGCATAATTTTCATGTTGAAAATGCTTTGACAATAGCAATTTTAGCTTTTCAAAGCTGTTTCTAAGTGCTTTCGGTTTGTTGGAAATGAATAAGCAGGAAATTCTTTGCAGATTTGAGAAGCAGTTTTATATTTGAAGGTTTTGGTGCTGGGACGAAGTGGTTGTCAGCTGCATTAAAATACATTCATTTTCAAAACTGCAATGGAAACATTTTAACCGCTTCATCCGAGTCAGATGATCAACAGCTGGGTGTTACTACTGGTGGAAACGCAGAAGACGACAACAGGAAGTGGCAGGAGGAGGACGTTGGTTTTTGGCTCCATCACAGCTTTACTTTATTATGTCATTTCAGTGTGTTGAATTCTTCTGGAAAATCTCAGTTTTTCCAAACGTCGCCACTCTTAACTAGGCTGGGCTAGTGGCTGCAACGCCTGAGTAAGACGCTGACGTCTCCTCTGATTGGCAGATGATGATGAGCGTGAGCGGCTGGATTATTATCTTGTATAAATGTTTACGTCCATTGCTGCATGGCTTTTAACGACAAATGACCAAAGTTAATGTCTTTTCTTTAATGGAAACACTACGAATGTGAAATTATTTTTTTTGACATCAGCAGAATATTGACAAAGATTTTCAAACATTAGTAACAGAAACGCAGCAACAAAAAACAAGGAAACGGCAGGACGGTGGCTCAGCTGCTGTGGCCGAGTCCGGCTCCAGGTCTACAGATCTCTCCTGGTCTCCACCTGTTGCTGATCCCTAACCGCCGCTCAGTGCACCGGCATCCTGTTCGTGTCCCACCTGTGCGTCCACGTCCTGGCCGTGTCCGTCGATCCGGCCGACCTCAACGTGAGGATGAGGAGCGACAGAGGGCCGGTCCCCGCCTTCGACCGCTCCAAACATGCACACGTCATCGAGAACTGCCACTGCTACCTGTGCCAGGTGGATGTGTGAGTAACAGCCTCACAAACCGCTGCAGGCGTATTTACCTGCACCGCCACTAGGGAGTCATTAAATTGGCCCCAAGAGGTCGGAGTGCCCCCCGCAGGCCGCTCAGTGCACACGCAGCAGCAGCTCAGTCAGCCGGTTCAGCGCCGACTCCCATGAGCAGCTTCTGCTCAGAAAACACGGCTTCAGAAAGCCACCATGATCAGTAAAACACGGAGGACAGAGCTGCTGTTCCTGTCTCCTGGGGCCCAGGGCCTGGGGCAACACAAGGCATTAAGTGCCTGTGAGGTGGACCGGAAACCTCCCATGATCCTCTGCTGCTCATCCAACATCTGAAACAGATTTAACCTGGCATACTGCATTGCATCCTGGGGATTGTAGTATTTTACTTCACTTGGAGTGTGTGTTGTTTCAGGGGCCCCAAGTCGAAGCACTGCAGCGCCTGTAACAAGTGCGTTGCTAACTTCGACCACCACTGCCGCTGGCTCAACAACTGTGTGGGCAGCAGGAACTACAAGTGAGTACTTCCTGTTTCCTCATGTCAGCTGGCGGGTTGAAGGAAGTTCTGCGGGTGACAACACGAGGAAAGCATCAGGACACTTTGAGGGAAACACGGGGAACTCCAAGTCTTCCTGCCAGTCTGAAGCAAAGCTACATGTCGGAACATGAAAAGCTGATTATGAGCCAGAAAGCATCTCTACTGCCGGGAGGAGCCCAGATTTGGGCATTAAAATGTTTATTAGTCTGAAGTTTTCATTGGTTGGAAGCAGAAACTCATCAGAGTCAATAGTGTTAGCAGTGTTGAAAACATGAATATAATGTGTGACTTAATATTGTATAATATTCCCTCTTATTGAGATGCAGCAGCCTGTTGCTGCGTCATGACCCGTTTCCTCACTGCTGCATCTGAACACCACATTGGTCGCACTTGTGTTACTGTCCTCTTTGTGACTTCTGATTGGCTGACCCACTACAGTGGGGCGGGGCAAGACATGTGTCCTCATGTGTCTCCCGTCCTGCAGGTTGTTCCTCCACAGCGTCGTCTCCGCTCTGCTGGGCGTCTCTCTGGTTCTGGTCTTCGCCTCCTATGTCTTCGTCGAGTTCTTCAGAGACCCGTCTAACCTGCGCACCGACAAACATTTCCTGGGTAAGACTTGACCTCTGACCCTACGGAACAAGGCTTGAAGCTTGGAGTGTGAGACGGGATGTGTTTGTCGTGTCCACAGTCCAGAATCAGACAGGTGTGTGGTTCGTCTTCCTCCCAGTGGCTCCTCTCAGGTCAGCGGCTGCCGTCATCCCGGTTCTGGCTGCCGTTACCATGGCAATGGGCCTATTGTCGTCTGGGCTTCTCTGCCACCTGCTCTGCTTCCACATCTACCTGAGTAAATCAAATCAAATCAAATTTTATTTGTACAGCACATTTCAGCAACAAGGCATTTCAAAGTGCTTTACATCATAAACACAAAACACAAAGTCATGCAACATAGAATAAAAAAAAAGTACATTGTTACGTATTACATTTCAAATACAATTCTAAACAGGTGTGTTTTTAGTTGAGATTTATAGGAAGTTAGGGTTTCCGCTGTTTTACAGTTTTTAAGAGCCTCACCTGTCTCACCTGCGTGCCCCGCTGGCCGCTCTGGCTCACCTGGAGCCCTGTGTCTCCTCAGTGTGGAACAGACTCAGCACCTATGAGTACATCGTGCGACAGCGCCACCGCCTGGACAGTAGAGACCCGAGGATGGCCGCAGCAGCTAAGCAGAGCAGACGTCCGTCCGTCGTCCAGGTAATGAACCGCTCACCTGAACGGCGCAACCTGCCGCCGCGTCCTGACGCCTTTGCTGTCCCGACAGGATGTGAACTACTCAGGCACCCTGGGGTACACCAACCCCCAGCTGGACGTCCAGCAGGGACAGGCGGACACCTGCGCTGGTTCCGATCCGGTCCCCAGGTAACATCCAAGCCCGGAGCAGGTCCTTGTCGCCATGGAGACTGCTGTCTCCGACTCCCAGGAATCAAACGCTGAGAGTCTGAGCTGAGGGAGTGTGTGCGACACACATCGACACCAAGTGTCACAACAATGACCAAAACAAACAAGAAACACTGAGGGCAGCTAACTTGTCGTGGCGGATGAAAATAAACATATTAGTCTTTAAAATACCAGAATTTTTTCAGAAGTATCTGATGACATGACTTTAGAACATTAAATTATGTGTTATGATTATTTGCTCTGTGGTTGAGTCGAGTTTTTACCAAGTACGTTTTACACTTGATCAATTAAAGCTTAATGCTTTAACATGTTGAAGTTATCCTGCTCTGATTGGGGTCTTTGGTCTCACCTACAGCCTGCAACCTTAAAATCCTCTGAAATTACCAAGAGATGTGGAAAAACAAGATCAGACCTGCTCCCTGGTGGTCACAGCAGGAACTGCACCGTCACGCCTGCTCCCCTCTCTGTTTCAGGTTCCTGGCCAATGGCAGAGCGAGGAGCGCGTCCGATCCGGTCCATGACGAGGAGGCTCCGCCCACCGCCTCTGCAGAACTGAAGGCACACACACACCAACACACACAGGTCAGCACACACACACCATCATCACATCCCAAACAGTTGTTTTGTCTTATCTCAACTCTGAACTTCATCTGAACCATGGTGTTTTCGAAGCGTTTTCATCCTGCTGCGTTTGGCCCACTCTTTATGATTCTGGTTCTGTTCAGTCACTTCTCTGTGTTTATCTCTTTTATACCACAGAAGAAGAAGAAGGGGCGTCAGGTTCCAGCGGATGTGACCAGAGGCCACTGCCCACCTGTAGCTCCGCCCCCAGGTACGAGCTCGCCTGCCTCTCTGCTAGCGGCCGACCCGCCGCCTCTGGAGCTAGCTGCGAAGAGCGAGCTAGCTCCAGCGTGGAGAGCGGCCGTCTGCTGCCGCAGGTCTGGATGATGAAGACCTCTGATCGGCTCAGAGGCCCAAAAAGAAAACGAACTTTTAAATAAAGAGCAGAGATGAGACGTCCAGCTGCTGGTCGATTCTTAGTGAAATCAGTGGGACTTCTGATGCATTTAATGAACATCTGATTGTTCACTATTTGTAGAGGTGCTGATTAAAAGTCGAAATTTGATCATAAAAATCAGCCAGACGTTCATTTCTGGAGCAAAGTTAACCCATCGAGTTCCTGCAGAGCCAAGGCTTTTTCCATCAAGAAAACCAAGCGGTGCAGAAGCAGGGCTCCCACACACCCTGTAGCCTCCGACTGTTTTGCATGACCTTAACTCCTCCAAACTCTACATCCTCTTCTTGGATATGGCAGCGTCTCTCCTTTCCTCTGTGTCCATCCGAGGAGTTCGGAAAGATCCTAGCCCGGCTCGGTTCTTCCTCTTTCCTCCATTTCCTGTTCATCCTCAGCTGGAAACCAGTTTGGCCACCTTCAGGTCTGCAGTGTGGCTCTGCAGACTTGATGAGGGTATTCATGGCCAGGAGATCAGTCACAGAGATGGTGCACCCTGTGATAATACTTTCCGTTGAGTCAGTCGCAGCTTTATTGGGCAGCCGTTTCTGTCGCAACGCTAGTCATGGTTGTAATTAGGCCTATAACAGATAGGCTTAATGACAGATTGTGATTGTCTCAAAAATTATTGCGATAAACGATAATATTGTTTGAAGACCATTTAAAACTGATTTAATGGAAATTACATAATAATACATGCAATTTCCTGCCAAACATCGATGCACTTTATGTTCAAAAGACATTTAACACTGAGAAACAAAACAAACAAAACAACCAAAACCAAAAATGAAATAGATTCTTAGTCTCCATTAACAATAAATGTACTTGAATAAAAACTAAACAACATAAAACCAAAGTGGAAATAAATACTGCATTCAACCAAAAGAGTGCAGATTATGAAGTCTGTATAGTATATTGGCCTTCAGTAATCATTAGATTTAAATGGAGAAGAGAATAGTTCAATAGTTCAAACTACACGATTTTTTGCCCCAATTTCCCTTAGGACAATCTTAGAATGTTGCGATTTCGTAACCGATTATCCTGTGGTGTGTTACTGTAGATCATCGTTGCCGCTCCAATCTAAATCAGGGGTTTTCCCAACTGTTAACGCAGCCTGTTGAATGTGATCGGTAGCCAATCAGAAAGCGCGGATTCCCCTCTGTGCTTTCTGAGGGAAAACACAGAGGAGAATCCCAAAAAGCTGACACGGCGCAACCCGAAATCCAGCGGACATTGGAGATGATATGTGGAAACAATATTAATGTTTATTCAACATTTTGTGCAAAGAATATAGAAATGACTAGGGGAGGAGTTTATCAATTGCTACCGCAGTTAATAAGCCCTGTAACTTTTCAGCTGTTCGCCGTTAAAGTGACATAAATAGGTTATAATGATTTTCATTCAGTCAGGACTGACACTAGTCAGATGCATTGCAGGTAGATTGTAGTAAATGCCTTTTTTAAAATTAGTTAACTGGACTTGTAGCCATTATTTTGTGCCCATTGTTGGACACCACACGGCACGATCGAACCCGATTGAACCGTTATACCTAGGATTTCTGTCGACTAGTGTGTGGTCTCTCAGGTTTTTGAAAATGGGCCGACAACCTGCAGACAGCTCTAAGATGTCTGCACTGGGCATTACGGAAATGAGGAAGGGAGGGTCAGTGGAGAGCATCGGAGTTGAGCCCTTTTCATTCAGTGTCATCAATAGAAAGAGAAAAGGGCCGGAAGAAACGATAAAGCCGATAATTAAAATAAGGTCGATAGTTTTAATTTATCGTGCGATTAATTGACTTGTTTATCGCGACAGTTGTAATGTTGTCAGCCAGTGTTATGTGGCTGCCACTGATGTGTCAGAGCGTTCATGTGTAAATACGTCCATTGAGGCGTCCAGACATGTCATCAGTGATGTTCCTGGCATCATTGCGTGTTTTGGGTCTTTCATCTTTACGCACTTTCTTCCAGGTGACCCATTCAGGGATGTTCAGTCCCTGCTTTTGTCCAGTTGGCTAATTAGCTACATTGACTCCACAGTTCTCTCTGAAGCCGCACCCATCTTGAGGCCATCTCTGCTGCTTGAGTGGTGCAATGGGGGGCTCTTGTCTTGCATTCTCCCTCAATGCCAAAACTACTCATGCAACCTCATATGTGAAGCATGTTGCTCTCCAACCTGCCTGCTTGCAGTCACTGATCAGCCATTTGTTCTTGGAGAACTTTTTCTCAGACTCTTGTTCAAACTTCCCATGGGACTGTCAGGTCCAGCAGCACGATTTGCTAGATGACCACAGACACAAGGACGTGTGTCTGAGCAATGTGGCAGCAATGAGGCTGGGGAACTTCGGTTGCTTTTCCAGATTCACCAATAGCTTCGTCTCTCTAGCAGAGGTAAGGATGCTTTAATCGGAGAGACTTTGCTCAAATAAGTCCTGTGCTGATGGCTGATCTATAGTTTATAATAAAAATTACAAAACATTTATCACTGTTAATATCGGGAATAATATAAAGATCTGTCCCTGTCCCAATACTCCATGTTGTTTTAATGAAAAATAACTACCTTTGGTTTCAAACAATAATAGAAGATATTGTAGTAAGCTTTACTAGCAGGTATATAATTATAATGATAATAATAATAATGTTGGCTATAATAATATCAACAGCTAGAACTGTAAGGAGTTGTGGTGGGTTCCTTGCTCTGCCTGAGTCAAACTGCTCACCGTTTTTCAGGACAGTTTTTGGTCCCGGAGGGTTTCAAATGCAGGAATCCTGAAAATAAATGTGCTATCGCACCCAATGTGAGCCACTTATTGATCTCCACAGTCAGCTAAACGGTGTCTTGCATCACCTTCTTCAAAGAACAGGCTGGTGTCGTATATGAAGAGGATATATTGCAAAAACGTATGAAACCTGTCACCTGATCAAAAATGTAATTTAAAGGCACTTTACACGAAAACAAATCAACAAATTCAGAAAACACAGCAAACAAATGTACCAAAAAGGACCATAATAATAAGTCATTATCCTATGAGTCATCCTATCCAAATAGGACAATAAAACTCGTCAGAAGTTGTTGTTAAACTTTTGACAATGTTCACATGTATAGTATCTTTCAATTCTATACAATAGTTACTCATATTGACAATAGATAGTTACTCATATTGACAGTCACAGCAATAGAAAGCATTGGATGGCTTTTTATTGTGAGAAAAGCGCCATGCTTGGTTGGCTGTATTTAAAGACCTCTTTAAAATCTTTGTGGGTTCTTTCCTCTCTCATTTGAAACAAACAAACTTAAAAGCTGCATTATTTTAAGATATATTTTTAAAAAAAATCTTCATTGTGAAGGTGTGGCGGTACATGTGGATGAAACGATTTCACATTGATTGTAGTTGAGGGAAACACACTGAGCTGAAATGGAGCAAAATTTAAGTACTACATGCAAATGTTGCTGGCCCAGAAAATATGTAATTAGCGCCATCAAGTTGCCAGATAGGACAACTACACTACGGAGGTGGCGTGGTTGTTCTTTGTTCAATAAATTTTATATGTTCAAAAAATTCAAAAGATGTCCAAAATGTGGTAATTTGTAGTGAAAATCTGGAAATTTACCAAATGACCAACCTTGCTTGTCATTTCTGCTGAATTTTGTCAATGCTCTTCTGTTGAATTATAAATGCATAAAACAACATTAAGCATTAAGAGCACTCAGTGTCAAAGTTTGATTTGCTGTTATTTAAACAAAGCAGCACAGATTTTTACTCAATGAAGGCTAAGGTACCATTAGTGTTGCAGTTTAGTTAGTATTATGTGGTGGTAGTTTGGCAAAAGTCCGATCAGTGGTTTTACAGTGCCACCTTGTGGTGGAAAGTTGACAAACTAGCTGGACATGGTTAAAATGCTTGTAACTGGTGGAATGAAGGAAAATGTAGAATTTGTTTTATTGTTACTTTGGCAGCGTACAGAGGTGCATTGGCCTTTGTAGCTCCTAAGATTAAGCCCTATTTTAATATCTTCTATGTGAAGCGACAAATGATCACGAAGCCTCGAAGAACCTGTATGAATGACAGCATTAGGTCACTGCAGATGAAGCACCTGGAGGCAGTTTAGGCGGTTGCAGGGGATGATAATGGCCAGTTTTTATCAGCATGTCGCCTTTCCTACATGCAGAGGCAACACTCTGGACTGTGTACACCAACATTCAGAGCTCTTCCTCACCCCTACTTTGGCTTCAACGACCACATCTGCATCCTGCTGGTGCCAGCATATCGTCCCTGATGAGACGGATTAGACCAACGAAGAAGACAGTCACTGTGTGGTCCAGGACTGTTTCCTGTGCACAGACTGGCGACTACTGATGAAGGAGAGGTGGACCTCGGGGAATATACCTTCTCTGTTCTTGGCAGAAACTTTTGCACAGCCGCCCATCTGTCTCTTTCTAAGAAACTTTGAACACAGCAATTTTGTGAATGGAACATTCAGTTTTATAATTGTCAGCTGAAACCCTTATTTCTACCATAGCGCCACCTACAGGTGAATCTGCCTGAATATGTGTAACCAAGTAGCAGCACTGTCCTGAAGGTTCCAACAAGGTTCCAACTGGTTCCAACAAGGTTCCAACTGGGTTCCAACAAGGTTCCAACAAGGTTCCAACTGGGTTCCAACAAGGTTCCAACTGGGTTCCAACAAGGTTCCAACAAGGTTCCAACAAGGTTCCAACAAGGTTCCAACAAGATTCCAAATGGGTTCCAGTAAGGTTCTAAGGTCAAGTGGACTGCCTTGCATTGGCGGTCCAACCGCTCGCGCAAGTTGGGAACCCCAGTGTTTTTTATTCCAGAAAAGCTTTGAAGAACAAAACATGGTAAACTGTTGAATGGCAGAAGATGACCCCAGTATTTACTGATGAGTTCATCTAAAGTTGTGTTCCTAACCTCTGACCCCATTGTCCTTTTGTTCTCCAGCAGAATCCTCCCTGGGTCAGCGGCTTCCTTTCCCAGCATTCCCTCTGAGGGCCCCCCCAGGACACGCCCCGGCCCCGGGCCCCATCCTGGCTGCCGCCCCCCCGGCTGAGTACCATTCGGATTCTGCCGAGTCCCTGGAGGAAATCCCCGTGGCGCTGGCCAAGCTGGGCTCCTCGTCCTCCGGCGATGCCACCGGGGCGTCTCGCCGGCCGGACCGCCGTCTGGCCCGAGGGACCCACGGCCCCCTGCCGGATCGACCCGCTCCTGTGCTCAAAAAGACCAGGAAGAAGAACCCGTCCTCTCGAGTGAACAGAACCACTGCTCAGCTGAGGTTTGAAATGGCGTCAACGCAGCCGCCATCCGTGTTCGTCAGCCGTGCCAGCAGAGAGACGCCTGAAGTTCTCGGCTGGTCACAGATCGGGTCTAGACCGGTTCTGGAGTCCTGACCGGGTCCATTGGTTGTGGTCCAGCCTCCTGGACCGAGTTCTGACCTGAAACAGCAACTGCTGTTGGAAAGGGACTTCTATTGTGAAAGGTTGTGTGTATTTATTGGTGGGCAAGACTTTTAATTTGAAAGCCAAGGTGACTTCCTCTGAGTTTCAACCCCATCGGATCGGACGCTGTTCAGTGGGTTTAGTCGAAACAGATCAAGGTGCTTCACATGATCAAATGTTATTGTTGCTGTTTCCTTAGCAACCTCGTCACCTGGTTTCCATGATAACTCAGACTGGACCAATATATTTGGTGAGAATGTGAATTGCAGCTCAAAGAAAGCAGAACACTACTTCCAGGTCAAAGGTTGTTTCTACTCTGCTGTGCCTCTTCTCTTCATCTTCCTGCTTCTGATCTGAAGTCTGAATGTGTCGATGTGAATTGTTCCTTTAAATCCGAGAAGCAAGGGGGCGGAGTCATCTGTGTGATACCACTGTTTCCAATAAACTCCACACTCGCACATTCCTCTTCATCACAACCAAAAAGCATCATTTTACTGAACCAGCTGGATTGCTGCATGCAGTAATACTAATGGAAAGTTTAATGAAAGGAAAATCGTAGCAGAAAAGGTTGGACTGATTTCCATACTTTCTTTACAGAACACATTTACATGAAAACGTAAAACGTTCAGAGATGGAGGAAGAGAGCGGAAGAGCAAGCGGCATGGAAAGGCCTTTGACCTCTGACCTGCAGCCTCGCTCAGGCTGCAGGGTCACCGAGGTTTTCAACTAACAGAGGAACAAAGAGAACTTCCTGCATAACAGAAGGGGTCCGAGTCCACAGCTCTGCGCTGTCCCTCAGTGGACGACACAGGAAGTTCAGTCAGAACGCACAGGGCTTCACCTTCACACCAACCAAGCCTCTGGGGTCAAAGGTCAACAACATGATGACTGAAAACCTCAGGAAGAATTTGTGTCAAATGCTCAGAGAATGTTCGGTTCTCAGTCCATCTGAACCAGAACTGTCAGAACCAACCCGTTTCAGCTTAACTTCTGGATCTGAAAGCTGAGCTGAACTTTTCATCCTGACACCCTTTGACCTAAACTCAAACACCAACGTTTCCCCTCATAGGGCCCACCATGTGCAGTGGGTCCCCACAATGCATCTAATACATGGTTCACACACACACACACACACACACATTAAAGCCAACCAATACGATCCGTCAGTCACCGGCAACACTTGAGGCTTTTATTTTGACAGGCTGATATCATTGGGGTGTGTTGCTGCATGTCATCATCCTCCCTGGATGAGGAGCGGTTGCTCTGGCAACGAGCCTCCAACAACATCAAAACAACGTCACTCACAAAGGAGGGGCAGCGAGAAGTATGTGACACACACACAAAGACACACACCACGCAGCACAGGAAGTTCACATAGTGACCCTTCTCACACACACACACACACACACACACAGCCAGGCTGCGGTTTGTAAAGACGGCCAACAGGAGGACAGGTTTCCATAGTTATTCCGTCCTTCAGACACATCCAGACCATAATAATCTGTAGCCGCTTTATTACAGTTTAAAAATCACAAAACACAAAGAGACGCCTGACAGACAGAGAGCAGGAAAAACTGGATCAGCAAAGACCGGTGGACAGAGACGTCCATCCTCTATCTGAAAATGCTTACCTTGCAGGCTGGTGAGACGGACCCATAAAAGTGACCTATCACGGCCGTCCTCCATCACGGTTGTCCTCCATTATGGTTGTCCTCCATCACGGTTGTTCTCCATCACGGTTGTCCTCCATCACGGTTGTCCTCCATCACGGTTGTCCTCCATCACGGTTGTCCTCCATCATGGTTGTCCTCCAGCCTTCCAGGGCAGCATCTGGGTTGAGGTACAGGATACTGGAGCGCATTAGCTTAGCTAGCTACGATAGCAGCTGTATGTGGATCAAACGAAGCTTATCAGGTGTTTTCAACAATTGCTTGGTTCAGTAATTAACTGGATAACTGATCAGTAATTATTTTTATTGATTTTTTCTGCCAATACATCACCAACACGTTTTCTCTCGCATCGGCATGTTTACAGTCGTCTTGTCTGGATGTGGTTCATGGTTGTCATGGCGATGGCCACACAAACAGCAACAGCTGTGGGACATCCAGGAAGTTCAAGAGCTTCAATTTCCCACAGATGTTTATGTTTATGTTCTTGTTTACAAACGCGGTTGTTTTTTTGCTGACTGATGAAGGTGCAGATAATCAAACCTATTGATTATTGATACCTTCTGCCTCACAAGGAACAGAATGTGACCTCTGACCTCATCATGTTTCCAACAGTTTGAATCCATTGTGCCTCACTGTGGCTTCATCAAGGGAATGTGTGTGTGTGTGTGTGTTGACCTCTGACCTGAAGCACTGGGAGCTGCCCGGCTTCGTCCTCCTCCTCTTCCTCCTCTGCCTCACTGCCCCTCCCCTGATGTGGGACAGGCTGGCGTCATGGCGACGAGGTAAACAGACGATAACAAGCGGCTCGGAGCGCGCCTCGAACCAGAGGAGAGTCGGAGACAGACGCAGGAGGACGTGAGACATCAAGGAGCTCAGGTTTGAACTTTGACCTTATTTCAGTTTTTGAAGCTTTTACCTTGAAAGGATTTCCTGGTAGACCTGCTGGGTTCTGGTCTCCAGAAACCATGTCGGACCTTAGAACTGCTGCTTCGTCAAGCATCTTACTGCTTCAGTCCTGCAGAGAAAACTGGATTAAAACAGTGAGTGTGTGTGTGTGTGAGTGAGTGTGTGTGTGTGTGTGTGTGTGTGTGTGTGGTTGCCATCATAATGCTCTAATACACTGTTATCATTGCAACAAAACAGCCAGAAGGATCTTATGAATTATTTTTTTAATCCAACCTGCAGGGTGATTTTTATGATCACAAATGTCTACTGGGTTCTGGTCTCGGTCCAGTTCCACTCTCCTCTCAGGTCTCAGTAAACCTGGAGGATCTCTGGTCCAGTGCTCTGATGTCTTTCTTTACCTTCGTAGCCCAATTCTATAGCTTTGACATTCTATAACTCTAACTCTATAACTCATTAATTAGTCTGCAGAGGTCAGAGGTCATGAATCTGCATTAATATGATGCCATTTAATGTGGGGGAGGGAAGGGTCTATATAGTTCTGGTGAAGTGGTGAAGAGGTCCACTTGGTTCAGAAGACTGCTGAGAGGTTCTGTTCTGGTCAGTGGCTCCAACTCATGATGTTTTCCTCCTTCTGTCCAGTCGACCCGGTTCTACTGGACCCAGAACATTAAACATCTCCACCTGCAGTGGTTCTGACCCAAACCAGCCTGTTCCCCTCCTGGCCTGTGGGGGCGCTGCACCAACAACCACTGCAGGAAACGACACTAAAACCTCTGAAGACGCTGAGAGCAACTTCCTGTTTCACCAGATGAAACCAGATGGAGGCGTCAGAGTTTAGTGCTGGAGGATTTCTCTTTAGTCTTTGGCTGAAGACCAGGAGCCATTTCTGCTGCTAGCGCTAGGCTAGCATGTTAGCTTTGGTTACCCAGAATGCCCTGCGCTGTCGTCCACTTCCTGCTTTTGGAACATTCTCTGATCCACTTGGCGTTCACATTCAAACCAAACCAGAGTTCAGTTCAACCGAACCCAGACCGAGGTCTGGAGGACCAGAGGTCAGAGGTCGGTTAGCATTCACACCAACCGGACCAGACTTTCTAAACAAAAGGACTGGAGTTGGACTAATGGAGGCTGAACTGGGCTGGTGAGAATATAACGATAGTGTTGGTCAGAGATGTGATGAAGGGAAAGAACAAATCACTGTTGCAAAGATTTCATTCGACGAAATCAATTCTTTTCTTTCTGCTGTTTATCTTCCTCACCTGATGACAGTGAGAGGATTTAACCTGATTGGTTTGTTTTTGATGAATCTCTGTGGTGATTGGACAGCTGGAGAACCAAGAGAGAACTGATGCAGGATTCCTGTTGGACCAAGGAATCAAACCCCGAAGGCAACAAACTGCTGCAACATTTCGAAAAGAGAGTTTACAGAAATGTCAGTTCATTAAGTATTCAAACTGATTCAAATTTCTGTCAAAGGAACCCAGCAGAGCATCACTCCTCCTGGCCAGCAGGGGGCGACAGAACAGAGGAAAAACTCCCCTTTAAGAGGAAGAAACCTCCAGCAAATCAACTGAAATATTCAGGGTGTTTCCTTCGTAACCTGGGACTGATGGATCCACCCCCCACTGCAACCAGAACCTCCAGTACCAGCAGTCTGGTACCAGAGGGTTCTGGTAGGAACATCTGGTAGTCAACTGGTTAAATTATTGTGCTGCACTGCAGAACCAGTTTGTTTAACTGGGAGGCAGGAATTTGTCACACCAGGAAGCGGTCATCTGATTGGCTGCATGGTGTGGATCAACCAGAATCCATCTTATTCACCTTTAACGGCACCAGAAGCAATCAGAACTGGACCTGTTGGTGTCTGGATCAGAGCAGATGACAGCTGACAGAACTGACTGTCGGATGTTCAGCTGTAGGAGGTTCTGGTCGGGGTGAGACCATGGTTGTTCTATGGTTCTGTGGAGCCCAGAGCCTTAGAGATGGTTCTGATTATTGAACTGCTGTTAGACTAATGGAATCTTTGGTTCTGATCTGTTATTGAATGCTTTGATTTCTGAGACCTTCTGCCAGCAGGGTTCTGTTCATAGTGACGGTGCGTTGACTGACCTTTGCTTTTCTCCAGGAGTCGTCTCATCATGGCGGTCAGTTCGGACGCGGAGCCGCTCTTCGTGGCCTTCAAGAAGTTCTCGGTCTACGGAGACACGAAGGCGAGCGGCAGGGAGCTGACCGGGAAGGCCTGGGCCAAGCTGTGCAAGGACTGCCGGGTCATCGACGGGAAGAGCGTCACCGGCACCGACGTGGACATCGTCTTCTCCAAAGTGAAGTGAGTTTTTCTGCAGTGGACCCACATCGGGCCGGGGTCTCCTCTCATGACTCATGAACAAGCAGCAGATTCAGTTTGGCGCTGGATCCATTGAAGGTTCCAGTGAAGGTCTGAGATGAAGGTTGTTGATGGAATATCTCTGTGTCTTGCAGACAGAGGTCGGCTCGGGTCATCAGCTACAAGGAGTTCCAGCAGGCGCTGGAAGAACTGGCTTCCAAAAGGTTCAAAGGTCAAAGTAAAGAGGCTGCGCTGCAGTCCATTCACAAGCTGGTGGAGGGCCAAGAGCCGACCAACGTCGGCGTGACGGTGAGGCTTTGTGTCCGACCGTCGATTAGCTTCTGCTAATCCGACTTTCTGAGAAGCAAAGATGTTCATAAGAAAATCACTGAACTGCTGATGAAACTGAATTCATCACAAAGACTGGAATGAATCTGGGAGTGAACCAGATTTAGAACTCGCAAGATTTAGAAACCGTCCGGCGATGTTGAGAGGAAAGCCCCGCCCCCCCGCAGCCCCGCCCCCCCGCAGCTGGGAGACCCTGTAAAATTTAGTTTGATTAAAGCAGAACTCAAATGGACTCAATGGGGAACTTGTCACAGGAAATCATGTAAAATGTGTTACATAATTTAATTTGATAAGAACATAAATATCCAACCACTCATTAAGAAATGTATAGATTTTTAGCAACAATGATTTATTCAGAAAACCACAATATTAAGAATTAATCATAGTTATCCTGATATATAAATCAGTCACCAAAAAACCCCTCAAAAATAATTATAGGTCAGATTTAAGTCACTCGGTTTGAGTCAGCAACCAAATTTAAATAATTGTCCAAATATTCCTGTTCTCTTTTTTAATGAGAATTTTGTCCCATATCCTCGGAAATGAAAACAACGTCCTGGAAGCGTCTCTCCTTTTAATCCAAAGTCTCAGTCCAAAATGAAAAATCCAAATGTGAAAACCCCAAAAAAGATGAGAAAAGAAAGAATGGTACCACCAGAACCCCAAAAAGGAAGGTAAAGTCCAGATCTGACCGGGAGCGTCTCCCGGGTCCAAACTCCGACCCGGTTCTAGTGCAGCATCTGCGAACTTTAATCGTAGTTTTGTGTCATTTCTTAGATTTTTTACTTGTTTTAAACTCATTCGAATCAAAACTTCCGCTGCACAGATCTGGCGCCCTTTTAATCGCACAGCTGAATCAACATGATTATTTACCCAAATCAGCTTTTAACACAGGAAATTCTGAATAATTTTAACAATGAAATCACAACAACTGTTCTACAAAACAGTTTGCTACTTTTACTATTTAATATATTATTCAGAAAAATCAAACATAGTGCTTATGACGCACGTCCAACTGGTTGACTTCAGTTGCTGCTGTGACCAAACAGTCGTTCTGTTCGTTCTGTTCTTCATCATGTTTTCCACTTACAATCAGGAGTATTGAAGTCTTGATTTTTATCGAAATATTTCTGACCAAATTCATCGTCAAGTCAGGAACTTTACTGTCTCTTTCTGCTGAGCAGACAGGAAGTAGCATCACTTGTCCCCCATTTCTTTCCTGTCCTCTGTGTCCCTCAGAAAGTGGCGAAGACGACAGCAGTGGACCGTCTGACCGACACGTCCCGCTACACCGGCTCCCACAAGGAGCGCTTCGACGACAGCGGCCGGGGCAAAGGTCGCGAAGGCCGCGAAGACCTGGTGGAGCACACGGGCTACGTGAACGCGTACAAGGACGCCGGAACGTACGACAGCAAGATGAAGGACGCTGACAAATGAGGAGACGCCCCCTGCTGGAAGCTCAGAGGAAGTCCTCTGGGACTGGACCGAACCCTGCAACGAGGGAGCAGAACAGAACCCCGGAACCGCTGGAACCTGGAATCAATAAACAGCATTTAGAGCTTTTTGTTTCACAATGTCTCCTTCTGTAATAAACTTCACTTAATGATGGAGATCATCAACATATGATTTCTTAAATCACTGTTAGATTTCTGAGGTGAATAGAAAATGTTGAGTTGGAGAAAAAAATATTTACAGAAAATTTTAATTAACATCATATAAATTAGAAGCTCAAAAATCTAAAAATAAAATATTCTAAGAGGAAATTATTCATTCTGGTAGAAGAAAAATAGCAACAAATCTTTTGCAGATGTGTGGCGCCCCCTAGTGGCAGAAATAAGTTGCAACAAGTTCATCCATGTTTGATTAAAGTCAGACATTTTAATGCTTTCAGATAATTTTATGTTTGCTCATTTTTTGTGAAACATTATTGGATATAGAAGAAATAACCAGATTCTGGGTTCATCCAGACCTTTACTTGATTCTTTATTGGAATAATTGTGTTCTAAAAGTAAAGTAAATGCAACTACTCACAAAAAAATCTGTAAATATTTCAGTAAAAATGCTTCAATAACACAAGATGTTAAATCTGCTCCATATGCATCAGTCTAACTAAAACCCAATAATGAAGAAATGAAAACCTTAAACGTTCCAGACCATCTCAAGTTCACCTCACTGCAGCTAACAGGAAGGGCGACAGACTGCTGTCAGTCTCAGACCTTATATGGAAACAGGACCATTGCACTCCGGAAGTGAAGGGGGCGCTATTTCCTATTTTATCCATGTCTCCCGTTTCTATTTTCTTGTGAAATCTGTGATATATTTTCACCTTTAGGAAGGATTTTCACTCTCAGTATTTGAACTTCTCTCTTTTATTTACTTCAGCTCACAGTTTGTAACAGATTCTGCAGCTTCCTGTGTTCTTCTAAATCTGCTCCTCAGTCGTATCTTTTCAGGCCTGATGCTGCCTCTAGTGGCGTGGGGAGGTAACACAACTAATGTAATTACAATTTTATTCACTATTAATTCAGCATTACTGGCACTGTAAAAGATAAACTATAACACACCATATTTTTTCATTTTCTTAAGGAAGTAGAGATAATTAAATGAGATAAACAAAACCAGAAAGTGATTCCAGTTTCTCTCGATGGCCAACCTGTTGAAACTGGTAAATATTAAATTCGTGTTGTTGTTCCTGGACAGTCAACTCGACTTTGCAGAAAACACTTCCTGTATCTTTAAGGACTTTCTCAGAGACTCCATCTTTAAGAGGATCTAGTGATCTCAGGGTCACCCAACTAGAGCTTGTTGAGCTAAAATGTTCAAACTTAACATTTAACTAGAGTTTGAACTCAACTCAAGTTAAAACAACATTTTAACTCAAGTTTGAACTTTTCATCTCCTCGGCTGGTTCGGTCTCATGAGCTGCAGATTAACAGACAAACTTTTAATGAAACTTTCACTGGCAGGTAAACAGCAGGTAAATGGTGGTGAAACCAGAACCAACTTTATCTCAACTGTTTGCTGAAAGATGATGGAAGATGCAGGAATATTTTAGCAGAGAGCATCCATCCTCTGTATTCATCAGTTTGACCCTCTGAGTTTATGAAGCCGTTTCTGTTTTCCTCTGGTAATAACAATCTATTAGAAATCATTTATTGACAGGGCAATAATTATTCTTTACCAACTAAATGATAACATTTACCTGCAGCTTGCTGAGTGTTTTACTCTAGTCACACATTGTTGATAATGTGATTCTATGAATAGGATTTATTGTTTTAGAGTCGAAGGAAAATTTCCACGTTCATCCATCTATCCATTGTCTGCCACTTATCCAGGTCGGGTCGCGGGGGTAGCAGCTTAAGAAGGGAGGCCCAGACTTCCCTCGGCTGGCCAAGGTGTTCCCAGGCCAGCTGAGAGACATAGTCCCTCCAGCGTGTCCTGGGTCCAGTACCCCATACTAGAGAAGAGTATGTAGAGCTGGTCCAGTGTTTCACGACCATGACGAAAACCAAAGTGCTCTTCCTGAATCCGAGGTTCGACTATTCGACGACCCTCCTCTCCAGGACCCCTGAATTGACCTGGCCAGGGAGGCTTAAGAGTGTGACCCCCCTATAATTAGAGCGCACCCTCCGTTCCCCCTTTTTAAACAGGGGGACCACCAGCCCAGTCTGCCAATCCAGGGGAACTTCCCCCGATGTCCATGTGATACTGCAGAGTCGTGTCAACCAACACAACCCTATAACATCCAGAGCCTTAAGGAACTCCAGCCGAATCAGCTGGTGAGGATGGAACGTGACAGGACCCAGACTATATTGAATAAATGATGGTTCATAATCCAGGTAGCACAGGTCCGTAGAGGCAAGGAGGTCAAACACTGGTAGCAACTGGTGCAATGAACAAAAACAAGACCAGACTTCTGACAATGACATAATAGAAATGACAAGGACCTGACAGAGAAAGAGAGAAACAGGTGGGTATAAATACACAGGGAAGGTAATCAAGGTAAACAAAAGACAGTTGGGAACAATTGGGCTGATGAGACAACACAGGAACTAAATTGATGCACAGAAAACCAAATCCCCACAGAAACTTTAATTCAACATGAGACTCACCAACTGCTTTCAATTTCGTTTCAATGTCAGGCTTCAACGTAGTTGTCTCATGTTGTTTCACTCAGATTTTGCTATCTGGGGTTATTCATTATTGTTCTTAAGACAGCAGGTTTAAGAACATAAAACACATGAAGCTGTTAGCTTCTGAATTTCCTGACTGCAGGGAATATGAAAACAATCGTGTTTTCATCCAGAGCCGGAGAGGAAGAACTTCAGCTGATCTGGTAAAAAGCCCGACCCGCAGCGCCACTAATCCAGATTAGAGAGCGAGACGCTGAGTTGAGGACAGAAAGGACGGGCAGGAGGACACTGGACATTCAGGATGCTGTTGCAGGAACTGTGACGTCGTGGGCAGAGCAGAGGACGCAGAGGAACCGATGGGTCAGTGAAACGCTCGTCCATCAAGCGCAGCGTGTCTTCTGGATCCCAGAGGGTAAGACGCTGCTGAGAGACCAGACTGTCAGGAGATGCAGGGATGGAACAGTCTCTGCATTTTCTGGAGACGGTTTGGACCAGACATTACCCAGCTTCAATCCCACATAGTATTGCGAACATCTATTTATCAAAGTTTAAAAATAAAAAAAGAGTGTAATTGAACTAAAATATTTGAAAATATAGGGACGAAATAGTCCCAAAAAAACCAACGTATTTTGTCCTGAGTAACCACCGATGACTTGTTAACAGTAGTAAAGACTTTGCAGACGGCAAACTGAAGCATGAAAAACATGAAGTAATCCAGCAGCTTAATAAAAGTCTGGTATAAAATAAATTAAATAAAGATTACCGTAATCTGCGATGAAATAAAATACGTGAAACAAAACTTCCACAGGTAGGACGGCTTTATAAGAAATCTGCTGAGTCAGCAGATTGTGATGTAGCATTGATGTGCACATTACCACAAGGTAGGACAGATTTACCACAAGGTAGGACAGACAAACAGAACAGCGGCACACTGAGAAATGTCCCAGTGCTCCCGATTAGCCAACAAACTGGGACTAACGAATCTCAGAAATCATCTGGGCTCGTTGTCTCCTGATTCAGTTTCCTTCGGATCTGTTCACACTATTGGACCTTCACTGGAGTTCTGCTGAAATGCTCTGAAGTTCTCCTGAGGTTCTTTATGTCCAACTGGGTTGTTTAGTCCAATTGGAGTGAACTGGTTTATTGAACCTGAGGTTCCACCTGGTCCTGCTCTTGCTCAGCAGAATGCAGCTTCCTCGGCTGAGGAGAGTCTCCATGTCTGCAGGTTCAGTCAGAGCTGAAAATGTTCCAATCTGAGTCAAAAGTCCAGCTGTAACCAGGAGGAAGAGAGCAAATGTTTTTGATCTCAACAACAATCAGAAGATATAAAAAATCCAAGAAATTAGCAGAAAAATAAGAATAAAAATTTATTTTTGTTCAATTTCACTGAAGATGAATCTTTTTTTTTTCCCTTTATTATGCAGTTATTGAGTCACTCCTCCACCATGTGATGATGATGATGATGATGATGATGATGATGATGATGATAGTTTCTGTACATATGAAACAGCAGCTCATGTTCTATTCAGACAGTAATCCATTCATTTAACAAAGTGGAGATTCGGGAAGACACACACACACACACACACACACACACACACACACACACAAATCCACATGCTCGTTGAGGAGCATGTGGATTTAAAGGGCCAGTTTCTGTGTTTTTTTACTGACTGGAGGAATGGAAAAAAAACCTGAACTTTGGTGTTCCTGTTAAGTTTTACAGCAAAACAAAATCAGCAGATCAGTTCCTGTCTTTAGTTTCATTGATTGGCTCTCCAGTAACGTTCTGGTTTTAAAAACCAGTAAGACTTTGATACAAACTCCCAGTTACCTGAAATCAGTCAGTCGCCTCCTGGCCCAGCAGCCAAATTCCAGGTCAGACTCCACATAATTTCTGTTCTTGTTTCATTGACGAAACATTTCCAAAATACAAAACATGGCCTCCAGAGCTGATTTAGAGAAAATTATTTGCGCTTCCTATCACCTTGACAACGGCTTTAACTCGCCAGGCTCCTGATTGGCTGAGTCAGCCACTGAACTCTGCTGCTCTCGGTGTTTGCTGCCAAACGTAGCGGCTGAAACCTAAAAAGGCTTTTCAGTCCATGACTGGGACCAGTTTGCTCAGTGACTGGGACCAGTTTGCTCAGTGACTGGGACCAGTTTGCTCAGTGACTGGGACCAGTTTGCTCAGTGACTGGGACCAGTTTGCTCAGTGACTGGGACCAGTTTGCTCAGTGACTGGGACCAGTTTGCTCAGTGACTGGGACCAGTTTGCTCAGCGACTGGGACCAGTTTGCTCAGCGACTGGGACCAGTTTGCTCAGCGACTGGCACCAGTTTGCTCAGCGACTGGGACCAGTTTGCTCAGTGACTGGGACCAGTTTGCTCAGCGACTGGGACCAGCTCAGTGACTGGGACCAGTTTGCTCAGTGACTGGGACCAGTTGCTCAGTGACTGGGACCAGTATGCTCAGCGACTGGGACCAGTTTGCTCAGTGACTGGGACCAGTTTGCTCAGTGACTGGGACCAGTTTGCTCAACGACTGGGACCAGTTTACTCAACGACTGGGACCAGTTTGCTCAGTGACTGGGACCAGTTTGCTCAGTGACTGGGACCAGTTTGCTCAGTGACTGGGACCAGTTTGCTCAGTGACTGGGACCAGTTTGCTCAGTGACTGGGACCAGTTCTCAGTGACTGGGACCAGTTTGCTCAGTGACTGGGACCAGTTTGCTCAGTGACTGGGACCAGTTTGCTCAGTGACTGGGACCAGTTTGCTCAGTGACTGGGACCAATTTGCTCAGTGACTGGGACCAGTTTGCTCAGTGACTGGGACCAGTTTGCTCAGTGACTGGGACCAGTTTGCTCAGTGACTGGGACCAGTTTGCTCAGTGACTGGGACCAGTTTGCTCAGCGACTGGGACCAGCTCAGCGACTGGGACCAGTTTGCTCAGTGACTGGGACCAGTTTGCTCAGCGACTGGGACCAGTTTGCTCAGTGACTGGGACAGTTT
>CAKLNU010000878.1:0-120970 GCA_922788865.1 Poeciliopsis turneri
TCATGTTTTCTTACAGTACTGTCAGTTAACTGTTTATTTCTGACCTCTAGAGGGTGCTACAGAGCATTGTCCTCTTCTGTGAAACATATGCGAGCCATTTCATCATTTTGTATCTTTGCAGTTTTTTGTCATTGTGTGAAAAATTGAACGAATTGACAAAACAGTATAAAGGTCATTTCGTTTAAGTTTTTAATGAATCAACAAAATAACTTTTTTGGGTACAAAATGAAGCCATCTGACGCAGGACATTTTGTTCTGAGCAGGCATAAATTAATACCCACCTTGGGGACATTTTTATAACTGCTTTGACAACCAATGATTTAAAGCAATTTTCTGTATTTGACTTACACTCAACAACAATAATGTGTCTCTAATAGAGAATAGCTGCCAACAGGAGGTTGTTTAGAGTTTTTTCTATTTCGTTAAGAAATAACTCAAAGCACCCTTACTTTCACGATAAGGGTGAAAATAGTTATATTTTATAAGAGTCAGTTGGTCCAAACAGTGATCAGAAAGAAAATAATTTGAAACAGACCACTCACCCATCATTTGCTCCAGTAAAGGACTGAATGACAATCGGGAGTTCATATTTGATGATGAAGAGGTAACTCGACATAGCTGCAAAAAAAATAAAAAGAAATGAGCAGTTAATATGTTTTATTCAAACATAAACTGAGGCATACTCCTGTGGGGCATCCAGGAACAAAGATGTTCCTAAGGAAAAAGGAGTGACTTCACCCCATTTCTACATTTTATTATTTTCCAAGATGCACCACATGACGGTGAGAGTCTGAAGCAGTTCAACCAAAGATGCGTAACACAAAAAGAGCCGTTTTGCTACTGAAAGGTCAGTCCCTCACCTCCAATGTTCTGCATGGTGATAGAGCAGGAAGCAGCCAGTTTGCCTGGGATCCCAAAGGCCTTGTAACCTAGTGACTCGTAAACAAGAGCCCCTGGAAAAAGAGGGGGGAAAAAAACGCAAAGTTTTAAATCTTGACATTTAAATATGATCAAACATAAAAAGTTGCTGGAAAGTTGGAGCTGGTGCTCACCTGCTTCATTGGCTGTCTTTAGCAACAAGTGGACAGAATACAAGGAGAAAATGGCAACGGAAACCAGGAGAATCCTGTAAACACAAAAAAGAGAAAAGGTCTTCAGTTGTAGACTCGTGACTAAGATGTAATTACAAGGAAAAAAAACGTGACTGCAATGAATAGCAGGCCCCGATCAATGCTAAAATGCTGAACCTGAGACTTTAAAGGCCAACTGAAAGACAACTGTTCTTTCCTGATGGTAAACAATCATACCCACATATAGCTAAAGTGAAGGTCAGGTGTTATTCTGTGACTGCTGAGCATGTGTTACAGTCATTGACTTTCCAAAAGGCTTGCATTGTTTTTTTGTTTTTTCTTTTGCTTGTTTCGGAGTCTTGACACATCACCGCTTCCCAACCTGAGCCATCAGCTTTTTAAGGAATTATCTTTGACAGCTAGGAGTCTGCACACAATCACTTAGATGTAAAAGCGATAAGTTTAGAGTGAAATCCGGAACTATCAAATGATAGACTGCAACAGCAGAGTAGGCTAGGATGAGGGGTTTCCCTGCACAGGATCATCTTATACCACCCAGATACTGTAGGGCCAGTACAGTTTGTCCCAATGTATTAATAGACCAGGTAGAAATTAATCTCTCAACCATTTGAGACTCGCAATGCAAAAATGAGATCACTGTATGCCCACTTGCTCTCATTGGACGTCCTTAGTGTGTCTCTTGACAAAATTAGCTTCAACCCAGCAAATATGCCACTGTTGACGTCTGGTTGGGAGCCACTTTTTCCTACCAACATTCAGCCTCCACCACAAGAACTAGCTACTTTGGGTTTTTTTTTAGCTCCAACTTCCTACAAATCCTGACCTAGATTAGTCGATCGCCGTCAAACTGAGATCCTCAGTGGACCATTCATGATCCCCAGCATGTGAATGGCATCTATTTGGTTTACGTAACACCTGGCCACCAGGATTATCAGTAAGCTGCTTCTCTGGAAAGTGGCCTACAGCTTCCGACTGATGATATGCACACTACCACGAGGCTAACTGAGAGAAAACATCCGTATTCTGCTTTATTCAGGAAATCACTCCTATTTTTTTATAGCTTAGATGAAAAGTTAGTAGAGATCTCTTCCTCCTACCAAATGCCATCTATGCATCATGCACTAGAGTAAACAAAGCCTCAGTAACATACTCTTCTTTGTTCTGTTTAAAAAAACTAGAAAAGAGTGATGGAACCCAGGGCGTGAATGTCACAAGAAGTCTTGAAATTGTTCACAGCCAACAGGGGTAACCATTACCAAAACCCTCCAACAACCTGCTTTTTCTTGAAGATGTCTTTTTCTCTTTGACAGCAAACATAGATGAAGCGCACACAAATCAGAACAACTGCAAATGTTTGATCTGGCATGTTGCCTCTGTTAGGGTCACACACCTGTTGGCAGTGGGGGGAGAAAAAAAAAAAGACCTATCTTGCACAGTTTGGGAATACCAGGATGTAGACCTTGAACAGACACCTGCCTGAATTGGAGTTGAGAAATGTTGGAGCTAAAAATGAGGTTTCAGGTTTTAGGTGATAGAAAAGTTCTTACACAAACAGGGCGATGCCGGTGTTGGCCATAGCGTAGGACAGACCCAGGATGCCGCTGCCCATGATGGCATTACCCAGGTTGAAGACGGACATGCCGAAGGAGGCAGTGCCCTGGTGCTGCTGAGGAGAAAACAGAGTTAAAAAAAACAGCAGAAAAAAAAATACATTGTGGAATAAATAAACCTGAACTTACATATTCAGTTTCATACTTCTTCTTGCTTGTTTTATGATCAGAGAGGAAGTTTTGACTCTCTGGATCTTCATCTGGGTATTGCCTTCAATCGAAGAGAGAGATGTGTTCAATGAGCTGACATATCAAACTTTTTATCCGGTTTGTTTGTGAAGACATGTTAAAGCCGAGCCTCACCCAGGAACCTTCCTGGGAAAGTCAGGGTACGCAAAGTCATTGCTGTTGGAGCTGCAGCTGTCGTCGTCTTGAGGAGCGTTCAGGCATTTCATCTCAGTTCTACAACCGGCCTGCTTCTCATTGGGCATTTTAGAGCTGAAAACATAGAAATCAGAACAAAAAAGGTTTTAAGTTATTGTGTTTTAGCAAATGTTTATTTGAATGCCATGTCTCCCAAGAGGTTCTATTTTTAATGTATGCAAAGGAAGCATGTCAGATTCCATTTTGAAATCTGGTCTCAATACAATCCAAAGATTGGTATCAATGGCAATCTTTCCTTTAAGCAGTTTTTTTTTTTTTTTGGGGGGGGGGTGTAAAGGGGTAACAGTTTTGGTAACAGTATTCGATTAGGTAGCACCGACCGACAGATAAGGCATCGATGAGATCGGCATTAATATCAGATCGCGTGAGTGAGATCTTTTCAGCGACGGGAGGGGCTGAGTGATGACGCAGCGAGTGGAAAAATACCGGAGCGCGAGTCTTCACAGCATCAGCCAGACCTGACTGAAGAGGAAGGGATGCTGAAGGACAAAAAAGACCCGCAGAGGCTTTACAACGCCCCTCAGAAAAAAAATCATTTATTATTTACATCACTTAAGAAAAAAAAAAGTCTTAAAGCAGTTTTAAAGACAACCAGCTTTTTAAGAGCATAAAACAAGAGAATCGGATCAAATCGTGAGGCAAATGCGCTCTAACTGGTCATGACTTAGTAAAATCATCCCTAAAATGTGTTTCTGTTATTCATTTCTCCCCACATTGAGCAACCAGATCCATTTAATGACATTATTTCCACAGCCGGCTCCAGCAGAAACAAAGACACGTGTGTTCCTTTTATGGGCAAAGCTGAACAGTTTTGTTTTTTTTCCCCCCTCAGCGGCTCGCGCTCTGACTCACGCCCAAAGTTATGTTTCTACATTTTTCAAAATAAATCGATTCCTTAATCTATACATTTTAATGTCAGATTTGTTTGTTTCTTTGTTTTTTGTTTTTTTTGCCTAGAAATGCAACATCCAGACGTCAATATGACACGCCTTTAGACATCATTAAATTAGATTGACCAGAAGGGCTTCATTTGTCCACATATGACGCATGGCGCTTTTTTTTTTTTTCTTAAAGAAAAAAAAAATATCAAGATTTAAATATTTAAAGTGTCACATGTTTAATTCTTCGCCACAGGGGAATCAAAATAAATATGTATATTATTTACTGAATAAATAGTCAAGTTACGGATTACAAGTCACAATAAAAGAAGAGTTTGATTTTCTGAGCTTCCTGCAATTTGAAAAGCAGCACTTCCTCCTGTCTGGTAATTTTCCAGTGCTTCATTCAACACCGGCATTCTTACCTTCGAGTGGGGGAAAGAAAGCTAGAAGAAAAATCCTTCCTTTTGTTGGCAAAAAGTGATCTCCAGTCGATTCCTTCACAAAAACCAGCCGATCCTTAAGATTATTGACGTTATTTGTAAATGAATAGGAAATGAATGAAAAAAAAGATTCTAGGCAAAAAGACGATCTGATCTTTAAAATGACAACCAGAGCAATTCAAGTAATCAAAGTAAAAAATATGTGAAATGCCAAGAACCGACACGCGAAAGAAGGTTCATAAAGAAAGAGACAGAAAGCAGAGTCCCCGGTGATGCGATGCGAACCCACAGAAGAACCAAGTACTGCTGGAGGAGTGTGGGACTCACCCTTTATTGCATCAGCTCTGTTCCCCGGCAATGGAAGGGGGCGGAGCAAAGGCTGGACTAGATTCACGCAGTCCGTGACGTGCTATTGTATACAAACAGAGCTGAACCACAGGTATCCACCAACGGAGGACCTCTGAAGGAAAATCACCCTGCCTTGAATTCTACTTTATAAAATAGAAAATAACTATCAGTTTCTGCAAAAGGACTATTGTGGATGGGGGGAAAAAAATGCTTTTCAGTTCCAGCTGTATATTTGTTGAATATCCATAATGCAGCATTTATGCTTATGTAATTTTAACACCAGTAATATAACTCTCTGCCTGTAAAACTCACTCATATGTCAAGTTCTTTGGGTTCTTCATTGCTGTGATGACGCCCAGTGAAAACACAAATGTCATAATGTCAAAAGGCTTGTGTGTGTGTGGATACAAGACAAACATAGGAGGTCAGAGGTCCTCCTACATTTTAAAGTTGTGACCTTTTGTTTCGGGACATTATCAGCAAACGAACTGGTCCAGAATCAATGCTGATGCTTTCCAAGCTTTCTGCTTAAATGCTAATAGAGTTCAGTTCAATTCAGTGATACTTTCTTCATCCCAAAGGGAAATTAAAAGTTGCAGTATCTGAGTGGTGATGGCTGTGGGCAGAAAGGATCTTCTGTGTTATTGTGAATGACAGTCATAGCCAAACTGGCACACTGGCTGCAATGTCATGCAGTAATGAGCCTTAATTTTAGCTTTATGCTTCAGAATTGTTTATAAAACATTTAGGTTTTCCAAGTTGGCACCAAATTATATTGCTGACAACCTAATATTTTAGACGAGAAAGTAATATGCTCTCAGTCAGTGTTAATCTTTAATCTTACTATTAATTTATTGCAACTGATTACAGCTGAAGAACTATCAAAAATATTAACATAATAAGAAAGAAAAGCGAGAGAATTTTCAGAACAGCGTCACATCATCAGCATATAAGGACAATGTGTGTTCCAGCTTTGCCAGCTGTATGCTCAACAAGTCTGAATATGTTCTTATTGCCACAACATCTGAACATCAAAAATCATTTCAAGATTATTGGTTTAGAAGCAACACGATTAGGATAGTGACAGACAGAGTTGGGTACAAAATCTGAGTCCCTCTGGGCAAGCTAAGAGAAGCAAGTTGACAGCTACTGAATAACAATTATATGCTAAATATTTTAGGTTCCTTTTTAAACAGCCACACTTGATTAAAAAAAGGAACATATTTGGATTTTGCTGTTCATGTAGATATGTTGCTGTATCTGTATTGTTGCAGGTGGTTTATGACTTTATTGAAACGGTGATGTACAAACACAGAGTCTTAACATGGATAATATAATAGCTCTTCTATAGTGTTGATGTCTTTAGCTTGAATTTTTATTTATGTTGTTGATTAGTCAGTATTATATGGGTTTCTTGAGAACAGTTTAACTGTTTTAGCAGACTAGTTAACTGTTAAGATACTATCTAGAATGCTAAATGTTTTTAGCAGTTATTTATTAATGTATTTTTAATGAATCTATTTATGTTTACTGGATTATTTATGTTTTTGAGAAGTTTCCAATCAACATCATTAGCTCATAGCTAGCCCAGTAATAGCTTAAGCATTTGCTTAGAGACTATTTAGCTTGTCTAAATTAGCAAGACACATTCCATATGGCTAATTCAGTAGACATGCTAACTGTTTTTAGCATTTATTTGATACACAATGTTCTTTTTTAAATAATACAGTAAAGCTTTACTGTATTATTTATGTTTTTGAGAATTTTTACAATCAATATTCATAGCTTATCGCTAATTTGGTAGTTTAGATAATTGATTAGAGACTAATTAGCTTGTGTTTCATTACACATACCATATAGCTAATTCGTCAGACAAGATAGCTAGCAAGTGTACATTGTATTCGTAGCTTCAAAATTCAAATTCACTGTTCTTTGATGAATCCCACTCCCTACTCTGATCTCCACGACAAAGTTTCTGAAATGACAGTGGACCGAGGTGACGGGTGTCAGTCCGGATCAGGGCGTGAGCGCGGCTTCAAAGCCAGAACTCCCTGCCTGAATGAGATTACACCCAAACACGCTCATGTGAGCAGCGGTCATCCTAATCCTCACTCATCCTGCTGGCTCCTCTGGATGTGTCAGGTGTATGCACATGGAGTGTCCTATTTCCAAATGTATTAGTAATGACAAGGATTACAAAAGGAACAGTACACTTGCTGGCAGGGACTTCATGAACCGCTTGATGCCACTCGGTTGATGCCGCTACTATTAAAAGCGACTTCACTGTTGCACAGATGTTGTCTATTAATAACTATGTCATTGCTTGTGTTTTTCCAACTATGACGAATTGATCAACTTCTAGCACACTTAACACCTCTCCCTGCATTGCAGGCTTCATCACATCATAGAGATAAAGATTACAATAGTTAGTCACTGTTACTATTACTGATAAAAGTTTATTTCTCCACCCGCAGCAACAGTAGTAGGGTTGGATTAATGATTAATCCAAGCCAATAATCCACCCTGCAGATCTGAGTCATACAGGAAGCAGATTTCATCAGACACACAAGTATAGACAGGAGTTGCACACAATGCAGTGAAGTGTAAATACGACACGAAGCCACAGTCATGGAACCTCTCCTTAAAGTGCACCAAATCTAAATAAAGAGATCTTTGTTGACATGTTATGAAACATAATAATGTCTTTAAAGCCTGGACTGCTCTACAAAATGTTTGTTTTTGTTGGTCATGTGAGTGGAGCTAAAAATTACACAGATTCCTGATTTCCTTCATGATGTGGCAAGTTTAGGAAGGTTGGGCTGAAGGGCAGGCAAAGTGATTTATTCCATCATGTAAAAATATAAGGCAAAGGTTGAATTTGATCTGCGGGATAGTGACATAAAAGCTTATGTCCATGAAAAGATAACAATGTACCATGATCTTGTATGAATGAATACAAGATAATTCAAAGGAAATTATCTTGTATTGAATTGGAAGCGAGCAGAACAAGTTCTACCGGACAAGTGGAAGAGGGCGGAGCCAGTCAGTTAAACCGACTGTTTTGTGTATTACTCCATTTAAGATGATTTCAGTACTTCCATTGTTGATGTATATCAGACCGTCTCTCCCTGCTGCTACGAACCTAACAGCTGCGGTCTCCTCGAATAACGCCGACTTTGTCGCGGACTGCCTCACAAGTACCAACAAGAGCCAGTTCTGAGAAGTTTAGGGAAACAATGCTTTCACTGTTTTGGTTGCTTGGATCTAAACGACTGGGAGTAAACAGCAGAAAAAGTAACTTACCTCTGCTAACAAAACGACTCATCAAAACCACCTAGTTGCGTATGGGCGCCAGAGAAATCTTCGAGGAATTTTCGTCATGCCTACAAAGAAGACTTAATTACATATGGTGACAACAACAGGAGCACAACAAGAATTTTTAGGTCCTTTGCCTCCTAGGGCCCCATTTCTCACTTGATCAGTATTTCACAATAAGAAAAAGAAAATAGACTTTCCATTATATTAAAATATTGTGTAATTTTCAGCTTAATAAAAATCTAATGTTATGATTTCACACAACTTTTTTTTTTTGGGCTGAAAATATAATAACACCAGTGTTGTCATCTGGACATGATGAGACACCTGATGCTGCTGATGACTGTTGCTATTTTTTGCTTTTTGTGGTTCTGAAAGGTTAAATATGTGTTTCTCATGACATAAACAAATTTCCAAAAAGGCTTATGAGATATATTTCAAACTGTAGCTCTTGTTTAATGTAAACTCTGTATAAAACAAGTATGGGCTGGGCGCCTTTCTCATTCGGGACACTCCTTCAGAATTTATTTTTATATTTAGCACAATGGATTAATTAAGTCATTAAGTAATGCTTAGAAAACCGCCCTTTTTCAAGGTCGAAGGCATTAAATCTGACTCAAGCGAATCGACTTTTTGTAATATAATGTGTGTCATATAAAAAGTGGACTTAAAACGTGTTCGTCACTAATTATGGTCTTTAACTTTGTTTGGTTTGAGCAATTCTAATCCTCTGTAAATTGACGGATAATCACCTGGGATTAGCTATGAACTGCTTTTAATTTTCTTTCATTCAGTGCTTCCTGCAGCATTTATAAAACTGGGATTACAAAGAATTCAGTGATACTAAACTTGTCATGATTAATATTTTTTTTTTTTTTTTACTACAGGATGACATCAACTGATAGGTAGTGATGACTTTGGTCCTCAATGAATTTATGATAACAATTAGCCTGTCTAAGATGATCCTGCTCATTTCCAAGACTGACTATCCTATAGTGCTACTCTATTTATACAATACAAGCAAATGTTAAAATGTGGGTTTTTCTGTTAGGAACAAGAAAACCAATATATTTATCATCCTCTAATAAGTTTGAGACATGAGTGCAAAAGGAACCCAGCAAACATTTGTTAAGCTGAACCTTTTGTTACAGCAAGCCTGAAACATGTAAGCGTCCCATTTTACCGTGACAATGAACTAGTAAAAACCTGCACTCCCTTTAAAGGAATGCTGCAGGCCTGCGTCAGACCGAGTACCATTGACTGGTCAGAACGCCGGTTCTTCCTTCCTCAACCTGTTAAGTCTGCCACAGAAGTATGCAGTGTATTTAATGGTGAAGAGCATCTATAAAAATTCCCTTAACAATTCTCGTACGTCACCACAAGCTCCAAACACGCAGAGCATTTGGTGGACATCTACTGCAGCCTGGAGATGTCCACCAACATCGGTTCCAGTGTACACTAGACAACCTTATTGGACATCTGCAGTACGCAAGGACACGGGGCAGTGAGTCTGACAGGCTGGTCTGTGGTACGGGCGTCCCACAGGGACCCACTATAATCGTCATATCAGCTGTCTACATTGTTCTGTGTTGGTTGAAGCCGACATACTCAGTCTATCTTCCCCTGGTAACGCTGCCAACTGTGGCCTTGTGGGGTTTCGTAGATTAGCAAAGTGAAAACATAATTTAGATTTTTGAAATTCTTTGCTTCTCTTTTCTAAAATGAGTCAAAATCAACTATTTGGAAAGTGGTTGACCTTTTTCTACACAGTTTGAAGCACATGTAATGCAGGATCTAATTAGCCACGACCTTCAGCCACAGAGTGTACCCGATTACCCCGGGGCTAATCACCTCCCCGGCAGCCCTCCATGTTCTTATACAAGTTCGTCACCCACTGACCGAATGGATAGCTCCCGGCACATCACATTTAACCCTGCCAGTCTCCCGTCAAGTCCCCCCCTTCTGGGTCCAGGTTGGATCCCAAACAGCGCTCTTATCCTCTCGGGGGTTTATTTATTAACTTTTCATATTAACTCCCTTTAGTTCAGAGGTTTCCTTGCTCCCTCACCCGACCCCCGCTGAGTGTTCTTGGAACAATCAACCACAGAGGAGGATATTCATTACAATGTAGACAGACATCTTTTTCTTGGCTTTTTTGTTTCGAAGAAAGAGATATCACGATGAGCCAAGTCTTATCTGGAAAACAGGTCAATGGGTTTTTGTTCTCTTGTTGGTGTGAGCCAAGGATAAAATGTGAAGATCTGGCTCAGTCCATCATATGGGAGGTAACTGGGTTATTTCCATTAGAAAGAGTGCAGAAGGGGATGAGTGGAGCTTTGGATGCTGGCAAAAATATGAATTTCACATTTTGTTTGTGAAGCCAGATCCTTAGCTTTTCAGTAGCAGGGATTTTTGCTGGACATGCCTCTGCATACATATGTTCGTTCCTTTTTCGTGGGGCTAGCGGGTGCGTCCAAACAAGCCCTGTTTGACGCTGCCAACACAAAGGGGCGTTGTGGTCATCAGACTGTAAAGAAAACAATTGGCCGAAGAGGAAATGAGTTATCATTTGGGAACCTTGTAATGTCATTCAAACCCATGCACAAACGATCACACAATGGGAAAGTTTATCCTGATCGGACACGAGGACCCCGGAGGATCAGGGTCACTACGTCAACAAGAGTTAGCTAAACATGACCTGCTAACACAGTGGGAAATCCTACAGAATCCATACAGCCTTATTGTGTACAGATTGCTTTTTGTGACTTTGTCTGTCCAGGTGGGATTTCTATGTTAGAACCAGTTTTTGAACAGAATTTGACCTTTTTATCTTCAGAAACATAAAGTAATTACAAAAAATGGGGTGGAAACAATAAAAAAATGATTTTTAAAGTTAACCTACATTTTTGATGTTTGGTCTTGTTCACTTCAGACTTTTATTCTTGCATTTTATTTATAAAAAGCAGGACAGATTATGAAGTACTTGGATAATTTTGTCCCAGGAAACACAAGAGTTGGAAAAACTACACAAATATTTTGGTTAACCATGTTATTTAACAATTTTAGTTACTTTTTTCCTTCTGTTGGGGGTAAACAAATCTCATCATCACCAACAATACAATGATATGTGTATCACTGATGTAATGACAGTTGGATAAACAAATAGCTTAAACTGCATTTAAGTGGATGTTGAACTCAAGAGTTTTCAGGATGACTTTTTGTTGTCATTCAGACTCGAATTCTGAAACTCCAACTGGAACCAGCTAGGATGTCAAAGAGCATCACGAGTCGAGAGAATTTTGAAAAAGCTGATAGTTATCTAGATTGTCATTAGCTTGATAATCACTGTGAACTATCATCTTACTTGTCACTATCAGCTTGCTAACAAAAAGACTGCCATTAATTTTGTTTCTGAAGAACTACAATAACCACACTTCTATTTAGAAAACCAAAGACAAGAGTCAAACACATAATTTGTACGTAGTTCCTGAGATATTTCCTTTGTCTACAGGCCAGGGTGCCATCTTAGCTGAACATCGAGGTAAGCAACCAGGTTGATCCACTGGACAAAGCCTCAGTGCAACTTTATATAAGTTATTAAATTCAGCTTTGTAAAACCTAGAGGTACCAGAGCATCCCTTGATTTGGGAGCATTACCTTCGTAATCCTCTTAGTGGTGGGAAAGTGGTTTAATGTGCGCAGTCTTTATGACAGCCACACAAATGGGGGGATCACGTTAGTCTTAGGGGCCCCACAGGGGGCCGGGGGGCAGGGGCCGCCCGTCTCGCTCTCTGAAAACTTTCCACCCAGGATGGCTCTCTGGTCAGCCATGTGAACCCTTTGACTCTCTGATTGGAGACAGAGCGAGTCTATGAGGCAGAGAGAGGAAGAAGAAATGAGTCAGAGATCAACCATCAATTAACCTAAACACAGGTTAATTGACTGTTAGCTGACCAACACTGAATAAAAAACCCACGTTGAATAGAATGGGCTTATAAATGACGTTCACTTACAATTTAGCATGTACTCTTTGGTTACTAAAGCTAAGCTGCTGTTAGCCACAGGAGTCTAATTATTTAGGTTTAGAGCTATGATTCACATCATCATTTATAGGTGCTCAATATTATAATCAACTGTAGTTAATAGTTGGCGAATAAATGTCAGTAAATGAAAAAAAAAAGATCAGTTCCAGTTTAGCCAGAAGGAGTGTTTTTCTTACATGTAACATAATAAGACACACACATGTACTTTCAGGTTGGAGAGACGGATAAAGTGGGAAATCACTTATCGCAGCTTCGCTGCTCACACGGCTCCTGCTGCTTGGCTTTGTGTTGCTATAAGTGTGTGTTTGTGTATCTGTCCATGATCGTGTAGTTCTTAAAACATAAAGCCAGTCTCAACATTTCACTCTTCACCAGCGGGGAAAGGACAAAGAAACAAAAGGAGATACAAAGGCGACTTGGTTTGGTCTGCTCCACAACGTCAGGGCAGTGTGTGGGCAAAGGTGTCAGATTCAGGCAATCTGCGGCGTTACAGTCATTGGTGGTACCATAGTTCCCCTTTCTCCCACACATACACTAACCTTTATTTAGACAGGTTGATGAGCTTTGATACACATGAACTACTTTATTAGGTGTAATAAGCCGGTTAATTTATGCGCCTCGTCAGATGAATTTGTGAATCTGCTGATTGCGCGAGGGCCCTGTCTAAATTAGCAAACACCTGCAAGATCTGGAAATGACAGGGATATGCCATCTTTGATCTTATTGCACAATTCATAGTCTGAGGCTAAATTTAAGCTTTTTTTCATTCTTGGCGGAGCTAGCTGTTGATTTGAAAGCAATCTGGTTTCAAATCAGATTGATACAACTAGCATGGCTGCATGCTGAAACCATGTAGCAACAAGGAAGTTGTTGCGTTGAGCAGAACAGCAACAAAGTCAATCGTTTCTTGTGAAATTGTGAACAGTATCTGCTAACAAAGCATGCGATCCCTCTGACCCGAACATTTTCAGCTTGTGTTGCGAATGTCCACAGTTGCTGTATGGCTCACCAGCGTGTTAGTGATCCTGTTCTGAGGATCTACTTACTTTTCAACAAGCTATCACCAGCTGACTTCCCTTCACAAATGTGCACAAATCTTTGTCTATGCTACCTCGACGGGGCTTTGGAGAAATTGTAGTTGGTGATTTTACAGAAGAGCAATGGACTCAACACAAACTGTCATCGCCCTACAACTTCCTGCTGTCTTTTCTGTTGTTTTTGCCAGTGGTAAGATCTGTTTATTCATCAAGCAAATTTACTTTTGGAGTTACAATTTTATGGTAAATGGAAACGCAGCTACTGATCTTTCTGCTGCAGGTAAGGGAATGGAATGGATAACTTCTGGAAAAAACAACCAGAAGTAGCCATTTAAGGAAACGAACCGATTGGAAGTCAAAACTGCACTCCTATGATGCTCTCCATCCATAGTCAGATCCCGCCTCTTCCTGGCATTGTTCATGTCATTAAAATTCTTCTGCATCCTGAACCTGGATTCCATCCACATGCACAAAGACTTATGACACCTAAAATATTACATTTTGTAATATGTAGTGGCTGAATCCACATGTTTGTCAGGGATTATCAAAGCATTGCTTCGATAAATCGTCATATCTCAAATTCTCCCGTTAACCATGCAGTTTGGACGCATGTTGTTCACACATGTCCAAACGTATGTGAACAAGGAGAAAAACAAACCCTGATCAGAGCCTTGTGGCTTCCTGTCTGTTTGTTGAGATCGACTCGGCACAGGACACGCAACTCGAAATGCCTTCACCATGATGGCTTCCGGAGTTAAAAGGAAGTAAACGGTTTCCTGATGCAAGAAAGAGGTGTCTGCTGCCTGTAAATGATCCGACTGACACACACGGCGCGAGCTGTTCCAACATTTACAGAACTGCATGTTATGTTTTTAATAGGCTTTTGTAGTGTGCAGTACTAATTAGTTCCCGCCACAAAGTAGGTCCAGAGCGGTTCTCATCACATGATTACAAATAGGATTTAGCATAATGTCCTTATTCATAATTATAAAATTGCATACCAAAGCCTCACAGAGGATTAGATCCGGACCTGGACGGATGAAAATATATTTAAGGAAGTAATTCATTTAGTGAGAATCCACCAAGCTGCAAATGGAGCGGCAGGATAAATTCAGTGTGGTGACAGAATGGGCGCAGCAGTTTTAGTGCATCAAACCTATTCTTGGACGTGGCTTTTTCAATTTTATTCCCCCCCAATAGTCCTTTCATGTTCTTCGTGCGTACATGCTACTATGAATGCAGGTATTCGACAGAGCGGTGCGACAGAGCATGCGTGATGGATGGATTTTGTCGTGTGCGCGCTAACCTACGGGCCCGGCCGCGTTGGCCGAGCACACACGTGTAAAGTTTAACCAGGCTCGGGAAAATAGTTATGCAATGCGAGAGGTTTTTCCATGTAGACACAGAAAAAGATTTTAACCCCCCCACCAAAAAAGATACAAAAGCAAACATAAACACGGCTAAAAGAGGAAACGCTATCGCAGCTTGCATAAGCGGAGATGGTTACTATGGCTGCAGTAGCGGCGAAGGTCAGTATATTTCCTTTGATGGTCCTGTCAACTTATGTGAACTGAAACCAAAACGACTGAAATGTGTAGCCGACTTTACATCCCACTCCAACTCATTGAATTTCATGTTTATTTACTGAAAATATCTAACACACTATAGTATTATACTCTATCCAATACCAATAGCAACCACTGCAAAAAAATATTGATAACCCTTTAACCTTTTCACATTTTGTGTGCAGATGAAAAGGAACCAGACATTCAACCCCCATTACCAAACATGGTGATGACAGTATCATGCTGCGGGAATCCTTTTCTTCAGTAGGCACAGTCATATTGGATGTTATTGTTCACATACAGACGTTCTTCGTGCATGCTGAAGGGCAGAAAGATGACTCTTTTACACACCATCCACAGCTGCAGTAAAACAATTCCATTAACTAAATAAAATCTGCAGATAAAGCTGTTATTGATTTAATATGGTGAAACAAAGTAAAAGGAAAACTAATGCTGAAAAAACATTGCAGAACAACTCAAAACCTTGTTTCTGTAGTGGCTGCACTGCACACACACCAGTTGCCACAGCAACTGACCAGAAATACCTCCACTATCGTATCAGGGTTCAACATCAAACAAACATGCAAACATTTCCCACATGAAAAACAGAGCATTCTGTCCATACAGTATTATGTTCCTTAGGCTTGATGTTTAGTTTGTGATTATCAATAAGTGATCATCTGACTACAGTGTGGTTGATTTACACCTGATTCACTAATGATCCGTCAGAGAGCTGGTATGTTGCTCTGCTTTTATTTTTTTAACCTGAACAGAAACGCATAAAAATTCTGCAGAACAGCTACATGTCAATGTTCTCAAAGTCAAGTTAGCTGGAAGAAAACCAGTCAGAGGCAGAGCCAAAGCCCCAAACATATAGTTAGTTCCACAACAGAAAGTGTTAGATTGTGTCATGTGACGTGTTAGAATGGGCTAGTCAAAGTTCAACTCAAATATAATTAAGAATATCTGGCATCCAATCTGCTTGAGTGGGGTTATTTTTCATACAGAACTTACAGAAAAGTGTCTTGATGTGCAAACTTTGTAGATTCATTGTCCAGACCTTAATTTGGTTTGATGGAGGCTGTTTCCACTGCCGCTATTTGGGAACATCCTCGTCTTTGGAAAACCATTTCCTAACGCTTTCGCTCTGTTCCCTGTCCTGCAGAGCGCATCAATGCTGTAACTCGGATGGACCTGCAGTAACACCCAGAGCTCTCATGCTGTGTGTTTGGGTACTCTCCGTCTCGACTCACATCATCCAATTTCTTTCAAGTCATATTTGACATATAATGCATTTTTATAACAACCAAAGGTAACACGGGTATTAGATTTTGCTATAAAATGATACTTTGTGAAAACATAACATTATGATTCACGCTGTTGTGGATTGTTCCTATAAAAGTCCAACTGATGACCAGCTCTCCGCTGCCATTCCTGAATGTGTGAGTAAGCGTGTTGCCAAAATAAGTCTACCCTCTCATTGTCGAACTGTTGTGAACACCGTGGCTTAGCGTAAACTTTGCACGCTTGAGTCGCTGGCTTGTTCTCAGCTCAGATGTTTACCTGTAACTGAAAGCTGAACGAACGTCACGGAAACACAACTCCTGCTCTGCCATTTCACAACATACCTTTGGACCGGAGTGGACAGTTTGACCTCTACATGTTACTAAAGGACAGGAGTGCAATAAACATCCATCTAAACCTTTAGTTTGTTATTGTTGCATATAAATGTAACGGCGCCACACACGTTGAGGAAAAACACCGAGACCAGGCGCTGCAGTGTGACCTGCTGGTGCAGAGTCACGCCGAGTTGCACACAGGTTGGATTACCTGGAGGAAGAGACACATGTGGCTTCTGAACAGAAACTCCAGCAGAGCAAACAAGCCAGAACCCGTCCTCATGAGAACTCATTTGGATGTGTTCCAGTCCCAGATCTTTTCTGTCCTGTCTGTTTGCTTTAATAAAGCAGACTCTCAGGCTCAGAAGCCTCTGAACCACAGCAGGCAATATTTCCCTCACAGGACAGCAGCACATCTAAGCTCCTCAAAATGATAAATCCTAACTTTTTGTTTTGGTGGGTCCTTTAAATCTACATAAAAGTCTCCTTCCTGGTCGGGATGGAGGCTGGCACCAGGGGCAAGTCTAGATCGTTTCCTTTGCAAGTCTTGCAAGGGGTGGCGCGCTAAAATTTCATCTAAATGCACTGCAATCTTAGATTATAATAAACAGAAAACCAAAAGTCTAATAAAAACACATGGATCTGCTTAGCATTTGAAAACTATGCAGTTGATTTGTTTAAGGTGGATCATTTTTTTAGTCAAACCATTAGCTTAGCATAGCTAAGCTGTACACAGCTCTTTTTTTAGGGCCGTTATGCTAGCTCTATTCAATTTAAAGTTGAAAATATTGAACTGTTATACAGTATAAGTTGCCAAGTAACTGTTTAATTACCCCTTCATAAAGAGTTGTGTTTGTGTGCAATAGTTTGCACACAAACAAAAGTCTTGTATTTACATGTAAATGTTAATTCATTTGTAACGTCTCATTTTAAAAAAACTATTAAACTTGAATCAAATAAAAAATTATTAATGGCAGTTGTAAAATAACAAAAGAAGCATTTCTGTCATTCACTGACAGAGTGTTGACAAAACGCTGATTTGGATATGACAAACTGGTTGGCAGCTGTGGTGGGCGTGGCCAGATAGGTTGGCCAATCAGATTTCAAGAGTAGCTGGAGGGTTAGACCCGCCTCAAAGTTTATTGTCACCCATGAACTTTGTCCAAATTCTGTCTTTAGTTTTTAATAAAACAATAACTTAAAGGGAAACTAGAAACACCAGAATAGAAGACAAAATTTTGATAATAAATCAAACTTAGAGAAAGAGTATCAGTATCAGCATCGATGATACTGGCCCTGTACTCAAAACATTGTCACCTTTCTGAAATAATGGCCCAACCAATTTTTTTTCCCAAAAGTGTTTTATTTATTTACTTTTTTTTGCCTAAAAAAATCTTTTGGCAAAAAATAACTTGGGCTGTTATTTCAGAAAGGCTCATCAGCTAAAAACTGATGACCAAAAAAAGAGAACCAAGTTACAAAATGCTCTCCGGTCGCCAGCCAGCATCTGCTAGTTGTTTGTCTGAAGCAGCATTTAGAGGAAGAGTCAGAATTCGCTTTACATTCTTGAATCTGGGTGGGATCCAACAGGTCAGAGCACTCACACACACACACACACACACACACACACACACACACACACACACACACACACACACACACACACACACACACACACACACAAATAATGACTGTGGAGGAAATAATGTCATCTTCCTAAAGAATTTTGTCATGTATAATTTATCACCACTGACAAAAACAACTCCACCAGTGAACTTTGACCTGAACCATGGAATCAAACAGGAATCATTTCCTGGATGAGTTGCCCAATCATTGTTTGGAGGTCAGTTCATAATGTTAACTCTCTCTGTCAGAGTCACGAAGGTTTTGTTACAATAAAGATTAAATAATACAAGCCATAACACCAGTTCCTGTGTAATAATAAAAGTGAAATAATAGAAATAATTCCATAATAAGCACGTCATTCAAAGGAAGATGGTGTGAAGGGGATTCATGTAATTTGCAGTAAAATGTTTATGGGTGTGTATTTTAAAGTTTGGGATCAAAAGTGAAACTTTACCTTAAACATGTTTATCTCAAGAAATTTAATGTGAAGTCATAAATTCAAATTCCGTTCCTCGTGTTAGCCGCTCTGGGACGTGGAGCAGCATCCTTCTTACCTCCATAAACTCAAGCAGTGTCATTTTCTCCCAGTCTCTGTTCAGTCTCCATGGCAACCGACTCCAATCCTGGTTAATGGATGGTGCTGGTAGTCTACAGCAGTTGTGTTACTGCATGTAGCGCAGGATTGACCCGATGCTCTGTCGTCTGGATGGGAGGATGCTCGCTGCCAGGCCGCCGCGACGTCCAGCTGGATTCAGACGCAACACCACGAAGGAGAAACTCAGCAAAACTTTATTTTGGGATACATGTGGTGTGACTACTCACTTCCAATCGTCCATCCACCCTCTGCTACTTATCGGAAATCAGGTCGTGGCGGTAACTGGTTCAGACTACCAACCCAAAACAAAAGTTTCCAAGATGTACGTTCCAGGCCTAACCCACAGACTCTATGTTGAGATTGTGGACATAGTTCTTGTTTCATTCATTTAGGAACGCAAATATAAGCCTTGTTCAGTTCCACAACACAACTGGACAACCAAACCCCGAGGACTCATGCTGGCCATGGGTACAGAACTGACCCATGGCCAGCATGAGAAGCACACGCTTCCTGAGATCTGGTGTCCATAATCGGAAAACCTGGAGTGAGACACCCAGCGTGATCCCTTCACATGCAGAACAGTGCTATAAATAATCCAGCCACTTAAGTAAATGAGCCAACATTAGCAGTCGAAAGAAGGGTTAGTTGCTTTCTGAAGTGTAGCTTGAAGCTGTGATCAGCTAAATGTTCTGCTGCCGATCATCAGCACGAACAACCTTTAAAGTCCCATTATTTAGTAATTTAACGATGGAAGATCTTTGGAACAGACTTAAAGATGGTCTTCACCACTCTATGGTAGTCCAGAAATTCACTACCGTCAAGAAATTCCTTTTGGTTGGACAAGCAGTTGGTCCTGGGCAAAACAACACAAACATGCAAAGAGTTGCAAACCGCAGGTAAGACGACCAATAGCCTCTAAACACAACCCTTCTTCAAAGAAAAACCAAACCCTGAATCATCTCTGAGATCACGTCTTCACCATAATGCTAACCCTATCATTGTTTCTATTACATGTTACCATTTATGTGAAAACAGACTGAAGAGTGTGTACTTGGGACTGGATGCAGCAAACACATTTGATAACTTTCTTGGCCCTGACAGTCGCTTGTGAAAGAACGTCGCCTTGCGTCTGAACACGTCGCCAACGCCTAGAACCTTCGCTGGAAGGCTGGGATGTGTCTGGACGCAGAACCACTCAACTTTGACGTAGGATTGGAATGAAATCACCTGAAAAGTTTATTGAAGAAAGACTTAAGGACCCACATCTGTTATGACGCCAAATGGAGATTATGTGAGACACACTTAAGCTGTTGAACTCTGTTGATCAAAACCGCGTGGCCCTTAAAGATCCAGACAGGTCAGAGCTCTGATCTCTGTGTGTATGCGTCAGGATGAGTGGTTGTTCTGTTACACCTGGATGTGGTTTCTCTCACCATGTTGATATCTGTGTGAGTCGAGTCCCGTCCAGCACCTTGCAGTTAGAGCAAATCAAAGAGCCAACTTGGACGCCTGACACTTTACAGTGTTAGAAGGAGGGCCGGTCAATCCAAAAGAACTTGGTGTCCTGCCACGTATTAAACGTTTCCCTTTCGTCACATGTGTAGATATTTAGGTCATAAAATTTGCCCGTTTTTTTTTAAACATTAATTTTTATTCCTCTGGTTCCAGAGGGAATGGCTTTGGGTCACCCGATGACAAAACTGTTCCAATCTGGCTGTAAAAACAATTTGACAACTTGGACAAAAAAGAACTGACAGTTGACTGAAAATGGCAAAAGTCCTCCAGCAGAAAGCAAAACATGTTTTCTAGACAGTAGGTAAGATACTTTTGTGTTAAAGTCATGGGAGAGTACATCATCTGTTTCCACGATGGAATATTTAAATTAAAACTGGCTTTGAAAGGAAAGTTGTGTCTTTTTAACATCAGATTGACCCAGGTATCTGAGTAGGGCAGGCACACCCAGTTTTATAGGCTGGACCTTCTGGCACTGCGTTAATTAATTTGGTCAAGATTTTACGGAGCAGACAGGGACTCATTGGTTTCATTTGGTTAATATAAATCTAGGCAAGGACAAAGCTCACAAGGGATTCATCAAGGCTCCCTTCTCAGACCACTTTTGTTCAAAATCTTGCACTTTGCTGATGACACACAATTTTCCATTTTTTTCTACCACTACTGCATCACAGCCCCTTATGATCACTGATTTCAGGGTGTTCGTGATATTGAGTTGATAGACCAGTGTCAGCTTTAGCTTAAGACAGAAAAAAACTGAGGTCAAAATATCTTTGGTTTCAAAACTTACCATAGGGAAACCATGAACAGTTTGGCCTAGCGTAAATGAATCTGGTCAGAAGAGCCTCATTATGTGGCTGACTCAAACCTTGAGCCTCTCACTTTTAAACATTATATATATATTTATATATATATATTTAAACTAATGTGTCCACAGTTTGTAGAATTGCTGCTGCTGAGAATTTTTCCCACACAGACAGTAGGTTAGTAACGGTGACTTTATTTCTGGAATTTACCCCCCGTACAGAACAGCACAGTTAATCCTAATAAAAAGAAGATTTGGGGGTTGAGGGATGAAGGGAGGAAGAGAGAAGGAGTGGTGTGTGTGTGCGTGTGTGTATATGTGTGTGTGTATGTGTATAGGTTGGAGTCAAAGAGGTCAGATGAGAAATAAAGACAACCAACTACTGGAAAAGAGAACAGCGCAGATCTGCTGGTTTTTCGTCACACATACGACATCAGACAAGTCTTAGTTTGATCCAAATGTTTTGCTAAAAACAAAGTTAAAAATCTAAACGCCACATTTTGCCAATCCATTCAATAAACAGTCATTTTCACTTCACATGGGAAACAGATTCACAGTGACAGAGCTTTGCAGTACCATTCATTCACCTTGAACTTTTCACATTTTGTCACATTCCATCCACAGACTACAATGTATTAGATTAGGATTTTGTCCGATGACCCAACAGAATGCAGGACGTCGCTGGTGTTTTTCCAAAATACGTATTGTGGGTTTTTAACAGTAGTTTGGGTTCAGTTGGTTCTGATCAGGAGGAGTCATGTTTTTTTTCCACTCATTAATGAATATTTGGGAAAAAAAGGGTGGTTATACGATTTCCCCGATTTAACTGGGGCATTACGAGGAAGTATGAAATATCTAGAGTAGATGCAGGATGCAGACAACACCTGGGTTTCCATTGACCATTCAACTACACAAAATAGAATTATAATAAAAAAAAAAAAAATCCACCTAATGGGAACACACCAACTCCGAAAGAAAAAAATATCTCATGTTTTTTGACCAAACGTTTTGGCCCTAGGGTTGAGGGGTTTTCTTTTTATTGGATGGATGTTGAAATTAGTGAATTGCTCAAAACTGTGATGAAATCACTTTTTCACGTCACACCAGTCACATGACCAACAACTGGATGTCACTACTGATGGGAAAGACGAAGAAGACGACAGGAAGTGGCAGGAGGATGATGACGCTGCGTTTTTGAATGACTTAATGGCAAACCTACCAATTGTTTCTTATGTAACTCAAGACAGTGATTAGGAATCCTCTCACAAGCAATAAAAATAACGAGGTTCACATTCTGTCAACAAATACAGTACTGTAAAAACTAATCCTCCTCTCAAAGATTTATTCTATTTTTTGTTTTGTTTCAAATAATCGAAAATCGTTCACACTGGGTGAGTAAGACACAATGCAGTCTGAGCAGGATGGTGGGTCGGTGGTAACATGTTGTAAATGTAATAACAAGATGTACCACCTTTGGTGTCAGGAGTGAAGTCGATCTATATTGAAAAAAAACCAAACAAACAAAAACAGATTAAATCAGTAAGGGAAGACACATTTCCACAGCATTGCATCTACAAAACCCTTTTAAGCAAACCTAAAGGCGAGCCTGGCGGTTCTTCAACTGCAGGCCGCCGTTGCGCAATTCAATTTCAACAGCGGGGACAGGATCGTGTCCCGTCATCTAAAGTTCAGCTGCTGGTGCAGCAGCTCCAGCTGAGACCGGATCGTCGCTGGCTGAGATGTTCAGCTCCGTTCGCGTCGCAAAAATCTTGGCTCCAGACAAAGCCTGGGAAGCGGTGACCCACTAACTGAAATAGACATGAGGGTCGGGGTGGGGGGAGCTGTTGAGCGGTTACCAACATGAGACAAGGTGTTCTGGTCAAAGAAAAACCCTGCACCTCTGTTGTTGTTTTTTTAGTTCAAACTCAGCCTTGCATAATTCCCTTGGGATTATCATTACCTTATAAGACATAATTAATATTTGCAGAATTTGCTGCTAAGCTAAGCTTTGAATTAACTGCCATAAAATGAACAAACGGATCTCAGACAAACTGAAAATGACTAGAAATCCCTGAAACTTTTACATTAGTCTCTGAAAGATGAGGTGGGATTTTTAGTTCTTTCAATCGAAGTTCCATATTTCTATAGATTTACGCAAACATAAGGTTGCAGAACGTGATTGGCTTTTTGTCTTACTCTGTGGAATTACGACTTCAAAGTCTTGATTAAGGATTTCTACAAACCTTTTAAAGAACAGCTGTTCATGTATTTGTTGACAGTGAATTGTTGAAATTTTGCAAATGGAATTTAGTTAGGGGTACACAGTGTAGAGTTGAATAAAAAAAAATATTGCTCAGGTTTTGATACTTTAATTTGTAAAAATCTGCTGCAAACCATCTGCCAGTGTCCCTCCGATCCGGTGATAATTTAGAAAATCTTGTAAGACCCTGTATTTATAATCTATGCTGTTATTTCTTTACATAAGCAACAACCACATAAAAAAAAACAAGACGATTTTATTTCTCTTATCACATTTTATTGTTCATCGTAATGAAACAGCATCACTCATACATTAAAAAAAAACAACAATAATAAAACACTCTAAGTAAATTACAAATCTGAACGTTTAGCCTGATCCACAGGGAGTAAAGACACTGGGAACAGCAAAAACATTGAGCCAGTGCTTCTCCGTGCCTGAGGGTCCTACTAAGGCCGAGGCGGTTTTGTTCACCCTTCCCTCGAATCGGCATTTGCTGGTGTCTGCTTCAGAAAAAGCACAAGGAGGCCGTTTGTCTGTGCAAGTACAAAATGCGTCCGCCTGTGCAGCATCGGCTGAGGTAAAATTCTTCGACGCTGTACGCAAACGTGTGGGGGGGGGGCAAGTGAATCCAGACCGCGGCCCTGAGATACTCAGAGGGTCAATGTGTAGTGTGGGTATTTATACTTCTTCGTAAGACGACCCAACCTGAGGAGGCGATGAATCTCTTACATTTAACTGAGGTCAAAACACATTTGCAAAATCAATACTGAACATTTATGGCACTTCTTCAATAACAAAGGCATCTTAGTGCTAAGAAATGCTTTGATTCAAGTAAAGTTATACAAAATAAAACTTCACCAAAGATGTTTCTAGGACAGCATTGATACACATTGCAAGCCTCAGTAATATAGGCCCTTCATCTACGAACGATTGTCGCAGTACGGCGGGGAGTATTGTTGTGCATTTTTGTCAACCTGAGGTAAAACGAAATTATTGTCTTGCTTTTATGATTTAGCTTTATTGAACCCGGAGCGAAACCGAACTGTACTGCCTAAATTGTGACGTGTTTTGAGAAAATAATGCTATTGCGATCCAATAGATGTAATCCAAAATGTTCTGATCCGAAATGTTCACGCTAAAACATGAAAATATGTATGTAAGGTCAAAACATTCGACAAATGTACAAGCATCACATAGCGAGAGAAAAAAAGCCAGCTACTGTCGTACAGCAAGAGAACAAAACAAGGCTAACACTCATCCACATTTATATATAATATATATACTAAAAACAAATGATTGTAAAAGGCTTCTCAAGTACAACCCCCCACAACCCACTCAATGGCGATGAATGTCGGTGTACCATAAAATAAGGATTATTTACACAGCATGTACAATTGAACAAAAAAAAAAAAGACCACGTTTGTAATCCAAAAACATGCACATAATACACTATTTCATTTGAAATATCTATTTGCTTCACGTATCCACAAAGGATCTATAAGTGTCCACTTTGGCAGGGGTGTGTTCGCGACACGTAACGGCACAACGATTGAAGAAGGTGGAATCAGGCGAATCGTCACCAGCTACTTTACAAAAGGCACGTGTTTTAAAAATGCCAAAAATATAGAGAAATAAAAAGCATCAGAAAGGCACAATTTAGGTCTCCGTTTTAAAATGTAGGTAATAGGCATTTAAGGCATTTGTAACAACGAATTGCTGAATGATAACAAACTCTAGCTTAGCGACTGAACAGTGTTGTTAGCCAAATAGCGAGTGACCCAGGTACGTTTCAACACGTCACTTCTCTTGAAATATCACAGTTTAAAGAACAGCCACTTTGTGTTTCAGAGAAATACAAACGACATGTTGTTCAATTTGAAGCAAAAAATTAAGGCAGAAAGACAAAAATGTCTGATATTTATGAGCTAGATAAACATCTAGCAGCCAGAGATGGTTAAGCTAGCATGGCTGAAATGGAAAAATCCTTTAGAAACAAATGTGATATTGAGGGTTAGCAATTTGGGGGAACAGATACTGATTACTTTAGAAATGTATAACATTCATTTTAAATTTCTAGCCCCCTGACCCCCAAACATTTTTTTTGTTGTAAAAACGTACATTTGAGAGTTTGTGAAAATATGAAATAGTTTCGTGCGTAAAGAGCTAGTTGACTTCTTGCCAAGGATCAGCAAGTAGCTGTTACATTAATTTCATATGCAGCGTTTTCATAAAAAAGTTTTTCTTAGCTATATGAATGACTTTCCAGATCTACAAGGCATAAATATAAAATAGCCTAATATTTGTGTAAGTGTATTGGCTTTAAATGTGTGCTAATAAAGAATTCAGAAACATAGCATGGATAATGTGCAGAATGGCTATTCATGATACTATTGCTAAAATGGGAAGATGTTATAAATTGCCATTTAGACGTTGTGTTTGTCCACTTTTGTCCAAATTATTGATAACTGGTAATTATTGGGGGTTTTAAAATTAAATGCTTCGGGATACCTAATGTTATTTGTAGCCTTTGAAAATGATGAAAATGAAAATGACAATTGCAAGTTACTCCTTAAAAACCGATGTAGTACAAAAGCATAACAAAGACATTTACCAAACACCTATTGATTAGCATAGCACTTACTTTGACTATAACTGACTGTAACAGACATTATTACTGTTGAAATCCTTCACTACTTCCTCTAAAAGTTGAAGTTCATTGGCTTGACTTGCAAATAGTTCAACCTGAAGTGTGAAATTTAAAAATGTAAGAAGTTATTTTTTTGAGTAACGGCCTTCATGTCCATCTGATCTGCCCCCATTTGTACAGTTTTCCTCTCAGTCGGACCACAATGTTCTGTGGATGTACAGCTACCACCTCAAATCTGAGGCCAGAAAAATATGTTTCTCCAGTTCTTCCAAGTAGGAAAAAACCCTAACTGGACCACATCTTGAAACTGTAATGACATCAGTCACCAATGTCAAACCAATGTGGCCACCTCACACGTATAACGGGTGTCTAGCTAAAGTAAAATGAGCTTCCCTCGGCTCTGACATCACTTCCGAATTCGAGCTCCAATTTCTAGAAAAGCCAGCCGGTCTCCAGCCGCATATCAGCAGGTAGCTGCAAGCTTGGCTGCAAATGTAGCATTCACATGATAAAGGTTTCAACTGAGAGTTAGGAGCTACGATACAAATACATAACAAGAGAAGAGAGTAGATGTTATGGATATTTAGAGAAACTATTTCAGCTTTCGCTGATGAAACTCTAGTTACCTTTGGATGTTTCAGCTAACTCTGCGTAAAAGTAACAAGTGATTCTTGTAATACTGAAAGCACCGTCTTGTACGCAGCTGGCCAAGACGGTCGTCCCTGACGAATGCAGACCTTGGCAAGGTTTCTGATTTGTCATTGTTTTTAATCAATTTAACCGTCTTTGTTGATTGATTTCATGGACAATAGCTTGAAGAAATACATGTTTTGATATGTGTGCACATTTTTTATACGAGTGGGGATGTCTACTGCATCCCCATTTAAATGAAAAGTAATCGAAGTGCTTGTTTTTTATGGGTGACGACACACTCCATTTGTACAAGTAGCTTAATTTTGGGAGGAGGAGGAGGAAAACGGCAGGAAACGCCATCACCTTTTCCAGCCCCGCGGTCCAATCACAATGCTGTTCTTCAAGTGAAAGATTTGCTCAGCATCTTCATAGTTGTTAGTACGATATCTTCATCGCGACGATGATTCCAGACTGCCTGTAAGGGCGTATTACGTCAAAGTCCGAAGTTGTTACATTCTAACGTACAAAAGAAATAATAAAAGTCCTCCAAATGATGTTCTGAGGAAGCAGAGCATTTGATACGCTGAAGATTTTCTGAATAATTCAAAACGAGGGAAGTGACGAAGATTGTGGTGAGGTTGGAAAAGGATGACGGCTGCTTTCTTAAATATAAACCAGAAAGTGAGGAGGAGGGGTCTTTAGTGGGCGTGGCTGCTGCCGGGTGGGTGATGGATCCAGTCCAGAACGATAAGCGACAAGCTGCCGATCATGAAGACCACCCCCACGGCCAGGAAGACCGCCGCCTGGAGAGAGAGAGACGGGAACAAGAAGGGATTCTGGGTAAGGAGGCAATGAACTGGGGTCACCTGAAGATGTACTCCCTACCTTTTGGTCAACTCAAGTTTACCAAACTTGAGTTGACCAAGTTTGGTAAACTTGGTCAACAAGGCCGAATGTTGCCTTGTTGTACATTCGGCAACAAGGCAGCTGCTTCACGCCATAAAAACATCAAACAGTCATCGATAATGAAACAAGCAATAAACAATATAGTTTGTCAAATGCAACCATCAAAATCATCAAGCAAAAACACATGAAACACATTGACCAAATTTTCAGTTTATAACTAAACAGGTGGGTTATTAGTCTACATTTGGGTGATTTCTGGAGTTTTGTTCTAGATTTGTTTTGCATAGAAGCTGAATGCTGCTTCTCCGTGTTTGGTTCTGGTTCTGGCGGCGCAGAGCAGAACCAGAGCGTGAAAGGTCTTGAAGGTTGATACTGTCCCAGTAATCAATGTGACTAAAGATAAAGACTTCTCTCGATCTTAGTCTTTGAAATGTTCTCCAGGTGATAGAAGGCCCAGTTTGTTACTGTCTTTATGTGGCTCTGAAGGTTCAGTTCAGAATCAATCACTACTTCCAGATTTCAGGCCTGATCTCTAGTTTTTATCCTGAAATAACTGAAGTCGACCTAAAGCTGACTCTAGAACGCTTTAGGTCCCAAGACAATTACGTCAGCCTTGGTGGGAAAGAGTTAGAGCTTGGAAGAGGAGAATAAATCTAATGGCAGTGCACACTTACCGAAATCTTCTGCCAGGAGTTGTATGGTAACGACTTCACCAGGCGGAGGTAGAACGCAGCAGGTAGGATGAAGATGAGCATTGTAGCTGCAGAAGCACCTGCAAATAGAGGGGAAGAAGGGCTCATTAAAGCACGCAATGCCTGGTTGCACTCAACAAGTTGCAATTTACGGTAAGTGAAGACTAGAATTTTCTTCATTTTGTGTGCTGACAATAGATAGTTTACTATTTAATTGTAGGTTAGGTTGCAGTAGTTTTCCAGTTGCTTCAGCAGATATCTCTTTACTTTCTAACTGCTTGCCCTCCTACAGAATGTGCCCTATTGGATATTGAGTGAGCAAGCAGAAAAGCTGACGAAATGCTCCTTCTGTCAAGCTAAAAATGCACCGAGGACAGTCATGACTCGCAGAGCGAGACCCTTGACGATTTAGGTTGCGGTTCTTCCTGCTGTAAGCAAAAAAAAAAAAGAAAAAAAGGTAGAGCACTTCTAAACTTCTCTTTGAGTGCAGGAGCTTTAAGTGACTCGGCTATTTTTAGCGTTGAGGTGTCGGTCGTCTGCCGTGGGTAGCTTCATGTGTCCACCCGACTGAGAAGACTAATAAAAGAAACCGTGAGTCAGGACTTACCGATGAAGCCAAAGATGTCCCTGATTGTGGGAACGAAGATGACCAGCATGTTGTTGAAGGCCAGGATGAACGCGGCGATCACCAAGTGGCGGGTCCAGCTGAAGTCACGGCCCTTGAAGAGCAACGTGGTGATGGAGGAGCGGATCTGAGAGGGAACAAGTGTCAAGCGTTTAGGGGTTTCACTTGACTGCCACATTGAGAACCTTACAGATCCATCTGACATAAAGGAGGCTTCGCGAACACAAACGCGAATTCAACGTGTTTTAGGCTGCGTTCACACTGTAAGCCATAACGCTCGATTCCAATTTTTTGTGAATTTATTTTCAGAAATAAATGCCACCTGTATGAGATCTCCTGTGTGAACCTGAAACAACTTAAAGGCATCCTGCATGTGCAGTAGAGGACGCTGTAGTGTCCCACATGGCAAACACGCTCAGTGTATGTAGAAGTGAATATGGACGGTAACGGTGGACTGTATCTTGCGATGATAAAGCTTGTTCTCAAACCAGAAACATCACATTTGCAACTTAAATCTCATTATCGTCCACCATGGTTGTTGTTTTTCTACATTTGTAGCGTATCAGTGACATACGGGTCGGATGAATGCGACCTGTACCTACAAACACAGGGTCACATTTGAAAAGATCGGATTCGTGTCGGACTGAGGACCACATCTCCATGCGAGTTGCATTTGTAAAATATTCTATCTGAGTTGTTCAGGTTGTCATCAAACGATCAGATAAAGGTCACATAAGGGCAAAAGATTCCGATTTCGGTCACTTCAGGCTGCAGTGTGAACGGAGCTTGCATCCCAACTCTTCAAACTTTTTCACATTAGACCTGCAAACCTTAACGTCTTTAATGAAGGGTGTATGTGATAGACCAACAAGGTGCCTCATTGGTAGCATGCATCTATATTTAGACCCCCCTTCTGCCAGCCATGTGACTTTCTTTCTTCAAAATAGACATTAGAATAATGTTCCCTTTCTCAGACTTGGTGTCTCAGGATATGTTCCTGAACTGGGTGTGTTTGTTTAAGAAAAGACGGGAGGTAAAGTAGCAGATCCCAGCTGAGACACCTTTTTGCTGGTTAAGCCTCCTCACTGGGGGAAAGGTTGTGGGGATCAGGAGAAAACCTGAGGCACCGTGGACTGGCGGGTCATGGGGTTAAAGGTAGAAAGGAAGCGCTGTTTTATCTCCCACGGCGCAATGGGACTATGAGGTTGCATCAGCCACCAGTGAGAAAAGGGCGGGCTAAGAATGCAGGGAGGGAGGGAGGGAAGGAGCTGCTGTTGGCAGTTTTCATTCTTACTCATCGTTCTGCTTTACCTTTCTTACCCAAGCGTGTCGCATTAAAACAACTGAGCAGTCGTGACTTGCACATCTCAAGGAAGCCAGGTCTTATCAAATCTTCTCCAATGCTGGCAAAGCTCAAGTCTTTTAAGTCTGGGTTAAAGTAGAGGTTTATTTATGCTTCACTGCTAGGTACAAATTCTAATTATCCTGATTTTCTGTGCTGCCAGATTGAACCAAGGCGCCACTGAGATGCTTACGCCGTTGGATCCACTGCCAAGAAATCGTCTCCACTTGTTCCAAAACTCGTGTCATGCCATAAATCTAAGATCTTCATCAGTCTTCTTTCCTTCCTCCTTCCCAGGGGTTTGTGCATAATTTGGTCATCCTGGAAAAGTCGAGCCTGCATGCTGCATTTCTCTCCATGGCACCAAACCATTCAGCACAGGCCTGCTACCTGGCACGAAGCCTTTGGAGTTCACCGTGTGATATTTACACACTCTGCTCCTTAGTATTTACTTGTAGAGCCGAACTGAGCCCGATACATCTGGCTTTGGCCTGTTGGAAACAAACCAAGGACAAGGTGTCTGCTGTACAGGCCTATTTTCACTCCACACTCAGAGTGAAACACAAACTACACACACTGAGGTTAATGTAAGATCTTAACCATATTTCTGCTTTGTCCTTCACTAAGGTAAACATATGGCTCGGCAAGTGAGAGCGGAAAGTATCGGCAGCAATGGTATAAAAGTCCCTCACGAGTAAAAATACTCAACAGGAAATTCACCTCAAAGGGTTTGTGGGCTAAGGAAGCACTGAAGCATCAACGGAAACTAGACACCGAAACAAGAACCTTCTGAAGAAGAGCAGTTCCCCTTTTTCAACCAAAACAAATACAGAACTCAATTGATAGATTGAGGAGCCCTCTAGTGGCGACACTGGCTCACTGCAGGATCAACTAAGCAAAAGAAAGGACTGCATTGTTTTCAGAATTTAAAAAAAAAATAAACATTAAATTGTCAAATTGGACAGTAATAAAGTTTTTGATAGACAAATAAATAAATAGATTTCTTAAATGTATGTTTATGTGTTATATTGCAAGGTAATTTTATTCAGTGAATAAACATATTTTATTTTAATTGTCTAATAGTTCTACACAGTTTACGTCTTTATTTGAGTATTAAAATAGCTGAGTACTAAAATTGACATTACACATTTTAATGTGTTTGATATCATCTTTTTCTTGCACTTTGAGATTTATTTATAAACCTAAATGCATTTAATGTAATTTTTTTTTCATTTATGTCAGTTCATTTTTCAGTTTACTAGAACTGCAATCTACAATTCTATTTTATTTGAGCAAATTTTACATTTTTTTGGTAACTTTTACCAAGGCAGAAATTTATTTTAACCATAATTTACTTAGTTTTGACCTGATTAAATGTTTTAACTATATTGTAGATTTCCTAATAAGATCTTTTTCTTAATGTGTTATATTGGTTAATGTAATTTTTTTGTGTAACATTCACGTTTCGATATTTTTCTACATCTCCACCTCATGTTTCCACATTTAGATGCTCCTATTTGTAGCGTAGCTGCCTCACTAAAACAACTATGTGAATGCTTATGATGGTAAGACGGCGGCGGCGGCGGCGCCGGCCTTCACCCGTGGCCCAGTTGGCCCGAGAACTGGGACACGTCTGCCTCCACGTAAAGCCCTTTCATTATGTACCAGATCCCAGGAAAAGCCCCCGTGTGATCCGGGAGCCGCTGGCATCTCCCCTTCATGTGACCGCTCACCCCAGCACACACATGTGCTTTCGGGTTGCACGCACATCTACATGTGTTTGTCTTCGCTCACGTCTCCCGCGTTGCCACGGGAGCCCGAGGACAGTCGGCAGACAAAGCTAACGTTAATCTCTCGCTGAAGGTCGTCGGCGTTTTCCTTTAAAAGCTGCCAGGTGGATTCGGGAGGCCGGACGGAAACTTGGCAGAACAACGGTGAGGCAAAGCAGCTCTTTGGGCTCGATGCTGCACATTCTTCTTTATCCGTCTCCCCGCCGTGCTGTAGCAGCGGTTTAATTCACAGAATGAATAGTTGCGGTGAGCTAGTGAAACATTCCTGACTCGGCACACCTGCGACTCTCCAATAAGAATGTCAAGCACCAGCGGAGTCCTGCGCTCCCTTAGCGCTAAGCCGGCTCGTTTATTTGCATGCTGACAGCGACATGTTCTCCATTAGAGCTAATTTATGTAAAAAGCCTCTGACTCATGTCTCTTTGCAGCTGCAGTTGTACACAAGTTAGAACCAGTTTTGAAAGCAAAAAGATTTTGATGAGACTTTTGATCAAATCTCCATTTGTGCTTCCAACTGAGCCTCTTATCAAACTTTCAAATTGTTATATTTCTACACACGTGACTATATAAACACGAACCTTAATGAACCTTAATGTTTAAGGTTTAATTTAACATCACATAAAACCTTTGCCTGAAAGTAATTTTTTTTTAAAATAAAATAGTGTAGCTGTCAAGATGAAGAAATAAAAGTTTTTTTTTCTTTCTTTCGCTAGTGAGTCATGAGTCATGAGTCATGAGTAATGAGTCATTTTTAAAATGAGTATCACCTTAACCTCAATTATCCAGTTTTTTTGGTTAAAAAGGGATAATTGATACCTTACTTCTTTTGCATGAAAATGAAACTGATTTTTTTTATATATGAAACGTTTCCCTTTCATCTGGGGTTCACTTTTTACAAGCACTACAAAAATTTCAAAAGCCAAACATCAGCTTTAGCTGCAGGAAATTATTTTAATCAAATTTGTCCAAAAGTGGCTCGATTTGTGGTTTACACAACTGGCTGTAGAAAACAAAAGGCCAGCATAGACCTTTGTTTATTCGCGGCTCTCAGTTCTGTTAAAATGTGTAACATGTAGTTAAAAAGTTACATGCAGAAACCAGCTTTCAGCTACAGCCAAGAGTCGCATTCCGGGGCAATTTCCTTCCACTATAAACGTGTTTCGACTAAGATGTTCTTTTAAAGCCAAAGCCCCATAAAGCATTTCGCCCGGCTCAAAGCACTCAGAGGCCGATTTCCCAACATTACTAACACGTTTCGAGGAACGGACACCCTAGTGCGGCGGATTGTAACACAAGATATGTCGAGGAATGTACCGTCCTCCCCCTGCCTGCTTGTCCTCGGTTCCCTGCCTCTGATAGCTCACAGGAGGTCAGGGTGAGGGTTTTTCCACTGCGCCGTTGTTAGGGTGGGAGACGTGGAGTTCTCCCACACCTTGCAAACAAAGCAAAATAAAACACCCGCACATCAGCCAGATTACTAGATTACCAAAGCTGATTTAGAGCTCAAATCCCACTGTTGCACTGAAATTGTGAAACGACACTTTTTCATAAAGCAGCAGTACGCAGCATGCGGTTACCTTACCACGCTGTGTACTGCAGCTCTCTGCTGAAAAAAGTAAACTTGCTGCCCCTTTGTGGCAGCCATGCGTAAGTGCATAATGTGTCATTATCTCAAGTGTGTGTGTGTTGGTGTGTTCTGGACCCTAAAGGAGGCAGGAAACTTCCACTGACCAGTGGGCCCTCTTTTTTTTTTTGTTCTCTTGGTGTCAGATAAGGGCCAGTCTAAAATTATCCCATGACCATATATGGAGATGGAATTAAGAGGGGCACATGTGTGAATGAATAGGAGTAAGATGATAAGGTTTGACGGACGCATGTCACGTGACCCAATATGAGCAGATATTGAGGAAAAAAACATCAGTGCAGGGCTGAAATCTTTTAAGTGACGTTAAATGTGCGCTGGTGCAATAAAGAGGTGTGGGGTTTTACAACCACAGGCTGTGTGCTTGGGTTCCTGAATGACGACGGGAAGAGTTTCCAGCGAACATCATGTTCTACGACCCGGAGTGGCAGCGGAAAAAAAACAGTCCGTCCAGAAAATGACACAAAAAACCCCCCCCAAAAAACAAAAAAGAACAAACACACACACACACACCGCAGCATTTAACATTTAAAAGGGCGGAGTGTGTTTACGTGTGTTTACGTGTGTTTACGTGTGCTTACGCGCTCCGACGTAAATCAAACTGTTGCCCTTTCAAATGAAAGTGGAAGTGACTGAAATCTCATGTCGTGCCTCACTGCAACAAGGGGCGGTGCTCTCATTAAAAGAAGGCTCTCATTAAATATAGGCAAACAACAACAAAAACATAGAAAGCAGAACAGACACAGCGCCGCTGTGTTCAAAGTGTGGCTTACTCACAGGGAAAAGCACGATGGGGACGGTGAGCGTGACGGCGGTGAGGACGGCCAGGCGCACCAGCAGCAGCATGGTGTCAAACTTGTAAACTTTGGTGAAGGTGTGCAGCAATTCGGCCTCCACGAAGTCTGCAACAGACGTGCAACAAAGCAGTCGGGTCACCCCTAAAGTTAGCAGTTAGCTGGAGGGGCTTCAATTGACCTGCAGATTGACATGGGGATACAGCAGCATGCTGGCTGTTCCGATAAAGTGCTTGTAGAAAGTATTTCCTCACAGATTGTTTGTTCTCTGTCACTCATAAAAATGTCCAGTCCATTCTGAATATAAACTCGGAAAATAAAGCAAGGTTTTTTATTTATTAAAGTAGCTCACAATGTCCATCTTACCGTAAAAGGTGAGGTAGCCAAACAGAGCCGACAGCATGTACATGATGAGCATGCCCAGGATGGACAGGTTGGAGACGCGCTGCATTTTTTTCCGACTGCGGCTGCAAAACACAGAAAACAAATGGTTACCCGACGCAGCTAAAATGCTTCACTCTCTTTTTGTTTTCTTTCTAAAAAGCGGGGTGAAAGAAAATGCCCTCACTCTTTTAGCTCGCTGTAGATGGGCAGCACCTCAGGATGGCAGACAAATGCAAAGGCCAGGATGGGGACAGTGTATGCAGTCTGTGGGTCAAAGCAAAAACAAGAGATGAAGAAGAGATCAGAATGCGTCAACACATGCTGACACACAAAGAGTTTTCGCTTTTAAAGCACCAAAAATGTGTCACCCAAGGTCTGTGCTCATGGAAAATATACCATGTATATTATATACAATTAATATATAAAATATATACAAAATATACAATTAATGCATAGTTTGCTCCAAGAATAAAAAAAAACAACTTCTATGCAGATGAATGTTTGGTTTTATAACTTTGCTTCGTTAGTCCTGGCCACACTGCCTGAATCATAGTCCAATGGTCTCGTCTAAATCCAGACCTATTTCCAATGAGGAATCTGTAGTAAAACGTAAACAGTATTCTCTCCATCTAATCTGAGTGAGCTTGAGTCACGGTTTGTCGGGACACAAATTCAAAAGTGTATGAATTGTGATTATTGCATTAATATATCCAGTAAAATGCAGTCAAATCCATTTTATGTGGCAAAACGTGGAAAATGCACCAAAACAGATAACCCCCCACTCAGTACTGCCTAAGTCATGTTGGTTCCCTGCACAAAGAGTGGAGACAGCTCTTTCTTTTTTTGGCTGGTCCAGTTCTGGTCGGATGCCATGTGAGGTATTCGTTCAGGTCAAAGGTGAAAAACGCTGCTTCTCCTAAGAAGCTTATAAAAAAAAAAAATCAAGTATTTCTACTTGTGTAGGAACCCGGAGAGTAAAAACCGCAAACCTTTGTGAATCAGAGGTGGCTCACCTTAAGTCCACATGGAAATATAAGCACACGCTAAAATCTTATCATGATTTATGATTATTGAAGCTCTGGCATGAATCCATAAGCACACAATGGTTCAAGACACGCCTCAAACAACTAACCCCGCCTTTTCCAAACATGTCTTGGCAAATACCTGGAATCCAACCTTTACTAGAAGTAGACCCAGCTGAAAAGAGGACCTCTGGCCGTCCTTCGTCCCCTACCTGAGAGTTGAAGACGAAGTATTTGGGCCTGCACATCTCCTCGTCGTCGGGGTGAGGCTCGAAGCTGGCGCCCATGGTGTGGTGGTCGCCCTGGCTGCTGGTGACCACCGGGGAGACGTCGGCGCGCGAGAAGTCCATCTGCGACGTGTTGTGTTGCAGCGTGTACAGCCTGGAAATGTCGCTGGCGTTCGTGCTGAGGTTGGATGAGTACATGAAAGAGAGAGGGCAGGGCAGCTGGGTCTTCTTGTAGATAATCTAGGAGACGCAAAAACAAAAGAAAAAAAAAAGACATTATCAACCAAACAACTTTGGTAGGTCTGACTGAGCTAAAAACAGCTCACTTTGATTCAAGTCAAGCCCGTAAGACAAAATACTGCAAATAAAAACCTTGTTTCAACTGTATAGACACATTATTTCTCCTGTAAAATGTTTATCTGTTCATATCATAAAGACAAACAGTTAAAAACATGTATTACTGTGTAACACTAATTCGCAAGCCAACCACGTTGCTCGCTAAGTTAGCAATGTGTATTGGCAACTTGAGGGCACATGAAACAAATAATGAAACAATCACTAGCAGCTGCAAGCTAACATGCCAGAAAATGTACATTTCCAACAGTTAAAATGACTTTTTTGTTCTTTCTTCATGTTATATAATAGCAAACTTTAGTTCTTTGCAGGAAGTGAAGGGCTAAATGAAAATGAACTGATTGATACGTGAAGATAGCACCTAGCTTATACTAGCTGAACCGTTAGCTTCATTTTGAAAGCAAAATTAAACTCCATAGTCAGTTTTTTATTTTTATTTTATAAACTTCAATTATTTCTCATTGACAATTTTTTTCCCCCAATTTATTCCAGATTATGTGTATAAAGTGGGGAGTTACTGACACTCACTGTGTCGCCTTTCATTCATTTGCATTTTATTGCAGATTCCTGGGGTTTTAACAAACCCCAACATGTTCAAACAGGCTGGTAAAACTTATTTTCCATGTTGCCTAGCAAAATTTTAGGAAAGCTGTACGTCTGAATAGAGAAAAGAAAGTTGAATTTGATGCAGTGACAGCGCTGTAATAAAAAAAAGGAATGTGCTTGGAGGCATGGAAAGTTGCCATAACTTGGCAACAAGTAATCAACTCTAGACTGTCCTCTACTTTTAGGTTTTAATTGCGTCAAACATTGTTTGAGACATTATTCACAGTTTTTAGTTCACTGTTATGAAGCATTAAAAATATGTTAAAAGAAAGTCTAATCTTTTCCAAAAATAGAAACGAATCTAACAGCAAATTACGAAACAGGCTCAACTTACCACAGCCAGGAAGAAGACCATGCAAGACAATGAAAAACCACTGGTGTAGCCCAGGTAACCTAGAGAGAAAAAAATTTTATTACGTTTTAGATTACAACCCATTTGTAATTGTTTATGTAATTACTTAAGCCTGTTTTTTCCCCTCGCTGAACGGACAGTGAAACAGGATTTGTCCTTACCCAGATTTTTCAGCAGGGACAACGGCAGAATAATTCCGATGGACACGAATACCACCAGGTAGTTGCCATTCAGGTACCATTCCCTGCAAACAGAACTCAAGTTTGAGACCACAAGACCAAGGAATGCTTCAAAAATAACGTAAAAAGTGCTCAAAATCCCAGAGGGGAGACCTCACCCTGAATTCTCCTCTAAGCGTAAGAAGGCTCGGATGACTTCAGGGAGCTCGTACTTCACGATGAAGAGGTAGCTGGACATGGCTGCAAGAAGACAAGGATGTCGGTAGGTAACGCTTTGTATCTGCATGAATTCATCCTGAGTCATTAACATATTCAGAGCAGTTAGTATCTTGAATTTATCAAAGAAGCTTCCAAAAGGCCGGCTGTAACTAACTTAAGCGGTTGGGAAACAGGACTCTAAAGATCTGGTCTTTATTAATGAAATTTCTGTTTCTCCTGTTTTCCTTTTAGTGAAGTATCGGTGTCCGTTTTGTATTTCTTATCTTTCTGTTTTTTTGAGGACCAAACTCCAAATCCAGTGCACTTTACTGTGTGTAGTGCATCATTGTGGCATATCGTGTTAAAATTTACGATCTATGCATTTATGCACTTCTCAAGAATTTCAAAAGGAAATTCTTGAGAAGTGGCACACAGGTCTCTACAAGCGAATGCTAGCGAGATGCTAGGTGGGGCAAAAACGCCACGTTTTCCCCCAGGGTTAAACCTGGCGGTGGCAGCATCATGCTGATGGGACACATGCATTGCGTTAACGCAGAGGGGCTGAATACAAATCCAAACCAACATATTCACTTTTGAATATTAACTTTTTTTTTTTTTTTTTTTAAACAAACTTAAAAAAAAAAAAGTTGCATCTTTTCCTTCAGCTTCACCGGTAAAAGCATTATTGTGTGTTGATCTTTCACCCATCATCCAATGTTTTTATTTTAACTGTGAAATGTGCCAATCACATTATCCTGTACTCTGATTAAATTACATCTCTAAATATAAATTTCTAAACTCAATATGGGTGTAGATTAAAGCTCTCATGAGGCGTGGCTGGAAGCACGCCAACATTCCTGTTGACCCAAGACAAACTTTAACACCAGGTCCAGACGGATTCTCACACACGCTACAGATTCACATTTACCTCCGATGTTCTGCATGATTATTGATACGAAGGCAGCCATTTTTCCCGGCCAACCGAACGCTTTGTGCCCCAGCGTCTCGTAGATCAGAGATCCTGCCCGAGCAGACAAGAGGAAGCATTAAGACAATCAAGTGTGTGCTGTTTTTCTCCCCACCACTTCCTAAAAAAATAAACTGCTAAAATAAAGCAGGCAAACACGTCTGCATCCTCAAGACGCATGTCAAGTATTAAACACCAACCTCCTTCTTTCGCCGTCATGAGGAGAAGATGAACAGAGTATAAGGAGAGGGTGGCCACAGCGACCAGGAGGATTCTGCACACAAAGACAGAGAGTGAAGGTGATGCACGTTCTCATGCTTTTTCAGTTAAATACGACAGAAAAGTCTCTCTGGGATGTGTGTCATTTGGTCCCTCATGGGACACAGTGCCCTGTCAACTTTAGCCTGGTTTTTGGATGACCTTTGTAGGGTCATGTCGGAGCAACCTGGCGTTTGGCTGTTGAAAATAGCCTAACTGGTGATACTGGAAGTACGGGGACAGAACATTTACAGCTGGAGCAGACCTCCAGCAGCAGATCCTGTCCCAACTCACTGGGACTTGAAGGTTGAGCTTTGTCTCATAGCTGATCCTGCTAATAATGTTTGAGGACAGATGTTGCCAGTCTCAGTGAGGACGGGCTGCCAATTGTTGGACCAATCGACAACAAGACGACACATGATTGAATGATATTGGCCTTTTGCACGTCACGTTGTGCTCTTCAGAAGATGGCCTACTCCATGGCTGGCCATGACAGACATCAAAACTACCAGATGGTAGCCTGCTTTGATTTAGTTGATTGAGCTTTAAAAATGGCCACAGGTGCTGAGGGGTTGGGAAAAATTTCTTGAATCACTTGTAATGAGGACAGCTAAAGCTTTTGTTCGCGTTTAGTCAGCTCTGGTGTTAGAGGAAACATTGTTTATAACATAGTGGTATCAACCATGTAGTGTGAATTCAGGCAAAGTTGACAATTTGATCAAATCATTAAATACACGAGGAGGAAGAAGGTTATTTCCAATTTTTGTAAATACCGTCACCCTAACTCGACTTGAACTAGTAGAAGCTAATTCTATTCAGGCAAAGACATCAACCTCAGTTGCTCTGTTCAACACTCCTGACCCTCACTTCTGACGTCCGTCAACTCATGACTGAGTGACGCAGTAGCAAAAGGTCAATGCATGAACACATTGGCAATATCCCTGTGAGCAACACCACTTCCCAATGTGAGTCACGCACACATAAATGTTACAACAGTCTTTATGCAACGAGAAGGAGTCTCTGGACCTACGTAAAGAGAACGATGCCGGTGTTGGCCATGGCGTAGGACAGGCCCAGGATGCCGCTGCCCATGATGGCGTTGCTCAGGTTGAAGACCGACATGCCGAAGGAGGCGTGGCCCGGATGCTGGCCGAGAGAAAAGTTGGACAGTTTACAGCTTCGTCATTTTAATGTTGGTCAACTGCTTGTAGTGACGGATGAGTTCTCTTACATATTCTTCTTCCTCATATTTCTTCTTCTTCATCAGCCCGTTTGATAAGAACCTCTCTTCTTCCCCATCGTCATTTTCGTCCAAATATTGGCTGCTGGAAAACCAAGAAAACGAGTCTTTAGGAAACATTGGAATCTTACAGACAGTATTAGAAGCCCTTCACAGATTCCTGCTGGTGTTACTGAAACATTTCAGATCATTAAGCAAATTTTCATTTCAGAAAAATGTAACCGGAGCTGATATGCAACACAGTTACAAAAAGGCTTGAGGCTGAGGAGACGAAAGTGTGTGTGTTTTTACGTCTGACTTGAAGTAAAACCCAACATTTCAAGATCGCTGTGCCGCTCGAGGGTCCGAAGCGACAGAACCATTAATTTTGCTCTCTACTGGAAAATCTTTGAGAAGGAGAAATCAAGAGCACTTATTATCTGATGGAGCAAAACACTGAACTAAAGCTCACCAACAAGTGTACCTCTGGTGTGCTTTAGTTCAGCCTCCTCCATCGCCCCCAAAACAGCAAATAAAAGGTTTCTGGTGTGACACAGTCAAAGCCTGGACTTCCATTTAGTTGAATTCAAACAACAGTTGACCAAAAAGCCTCCAGAAATAACAAACACTGAATGACAGCATTAGATTTAGGGAGCAACTACTTTTTTTTTTTTGCATAGGGTTGGGTTGGTCTGGATGGATTTCTTCCCTTCAATATTTCAATGATTTTCATTTGAAAAAATGCTTTCTGTTTTTACTCGGACACATTGTGTGATATTCCCATTTCTTTGGTGATCTGAAACATCTAGAGTAACTAAAGGTACCTCCTGTTGCCTATTGGGATGGTTTTTTTTGCTGACCTGGCGATGGTGGACTTCTCCACATCAGGGGTGCCTCTGAAATGCTCGTCCAAGCTGGCGGTGCTATCATCATCGCCCTGCGTGGGGACCCTCCTCAGCTCCATGAGTTCCCTAACTCCAGGCATTATGACGGAGTCGGCGGAACGAGAGGCGAAGATCCTTTGTTTCGGTCGATCGTTCGGCGCTCAGTCGTCACAGAGTTGAAACAAAATGTTTCTTCTTCAAGCTTGACTGAAAATTGATGCCCTAGAAATTAAAAAAAAAAAAAAAAAAACCTAAAAATAAAACAGAGAAAAGAACAAGTGTAAGTCTGAGCTTTTTAGATTTCTGTTCAGACCTGCTGAGCTCTTCACCCAAACGTGTTTTCCCCTAAAGGGCTAAAAGCGAAAAGTTGACAAAAAGGAGTGGCATTATGCAGCTGATTGCAGACCTGAACGGCGATATGTTGGCCGTCTTATCAGCCTCCCCCAGAGCGTTTTGGCCTTGATGAAGAAGGCAAGAGAAACAGAGCTTTTTACCTTGCTGGAACCATGATCCACCCTGGCGCTACCTTGAGGAGAGAGTTTCTAACATATGTTGGTAGACTGTATCATGCCTGGCTTACTTCAAGTTTAGCTGTAAAGGCCAGTCTAAAAATTCCTCTCTCCTAAGAAGTTGGGTGTATCCAAATTTGCAGTCCACTGCGGCTTTAAAAAAAAGGCACAGTGTCTCCTGCTGTAGGGTGGATCACCTCAGAGGAACTCATAGGATTTAATTAAAACAAGAAGCCCGGAGTAAAACCCGGGCTAAACATGTCGTCATGGATTTAATCACCTTGATTTCTAGCAGCAACCTTGTCAAAAAAAAAAGCTCAACATCTCCAAGGTAACGTTGAAATGAAGACGTTGCCGTACCAAAGTTTAGGACACGACAACGTTCAAAGTGCATGTTGACTTTCACTTGTTTAATTCCAATTTAACCACAGAAAACAGGAGGCGCCAAACCGAGGACTTGCTTTCTGTGTTCCGTCTGTGCTGCTGATCAATATGTTGCGTAATCAAGAGGTCAAAGCCGGGGAATTAAGCAGGCATGATTCTAATGCAGCTACTGCTAAAATGATTTACAGTGTTGTTTGTCTTTCACACAAAGAACCCTTTGACTCAATCCGAGGAAAAAGATCCACGACGGGTACTCGCCGACCAAAGAAGAAACAAACAACCGAGTAAGTCCGAGCTATGGGTATAACTACACCAACTGTGAAGACGTGTCATTTTTTTCTTCCCTACAAAGAGTGACTTCACGTATTTCATGCGGGTTGCTATTACCACATGTCTGAATACAACCAGCAACTCAGAACCCATGTTCGGTGACCGGCTAATTTCAATAAACAAACAACTTTAGCAGTTGCAATAAACATACGGTACACTTGGTCCACTCTGCCTTAATGACACCAATAAGTGGCACATCTACGTATGCCACAAAAAATAGACAAAAAAATAAATAAATAAACAGAAAAAAGAAAAGAAAGAATTAAAAGGTTCCTTCTTGTCCTAACATTTCTTACCTCACAAGAAAACTCCAGTTCAGAACTCCTGGAAAGTCCTCGAAGTAGTAAATATCAGTCAAGTGGCTTTTTCCTCTCATGTTTTTGACCAATCAAAAGTTTTGCTAAGGTGATCAATCAAGAAGAAGCTGTAAGAATATTCTATTTCATTGGAGCCGAGTATCTAGATCGTTTATTTATTTATTTATTTTTTTGCAGCGAATGTCATTTTCAAAATCCTAAATTTGTCTTTATTTTAGGCGTGGAAAATATTTTCTTTCAGACAGCTGACCAGCAATGGTCAGCAATGGATGGGGGAGGGGAAGCACCAGCTCACATTGCAAGAGAATATGTGAAGCACAAAAAACTGTCAATTCTCTGACATCTCATTAGGACTTTAAACCACTGGAGGTTGGTGACAAAAATCTTTTGTAGAATCCAATATGGCTGCCATACATGTAAAAACTTCAAAAACAGCTTTGGTAATTTGTACTTTTGACGCGTTAAATCATAATAACTCATGAAGAAAATCATTGTACGATCAAACCTTCGATTGAAAGCTTGTTGCTGAAGAGTCTGAAAGAAACTGATAGCATTAGGAGCTATAAGCCAACATGATGGCATTACTAGCTTCTAGCTCATTTCTGTTGATATCTATCAGCAGAAATTACCTTGTAATGCTATCAGAATTACAAGCTGATAGCATTGCTAGCTATGCAATGATAAGAGGAACTACTAACAATTAGCAAATCTGACTGCCTTTCTAACCTGAGTCGAACTGTAAACTATTCCCTTAATAAAAGACATTTAAGTGTTTTATGCTCTTTAAACTAAAATAAAAGTCAAAGATTAATACAATAAATCTTTTAACATCAAATATCCAATTGTATATACAAGTTAAATATCATTCAGCAGTACCAGCTCCTTTTCACAAGTTATTTAAGCTTAAAAACAATTTGAAAAAAATAGCAAAAGGTTTTTGAATCAACAGTTTCAAGAAGGAAGTGTTTGGGCAACAGGCTATTTGCATCATATTGCATGAACAGAGTCAAGAGGATACCAGCACAAAGATTTTTATTTAGCAACAGCAAAAGGATCATTATGCAAACAAAAGTAGCCACATGTGACTCCGCCTCCACCAGGTTGGCCCACAGCACGACACTTTCCTGCAGATGATGTCGGCGTCGCTGGCCGCCTGTCACTCTTCCTGTTTTCATAGCTCTGTCACAATATAACCCTTGGAATCCTTTAGCTAAAGGAGATTTAGAGGCTCCATTACCACAACGATCACACACCCGGGTTCCCCTTACAATCACCGCATCCGCCCCGACGGCGGCGCGGGAACGAGCCGCAGGGGGAGTTTTGCGCCTGTTGCTGCCAGAAGGGGATCAACCTGTCCGACCGGGTTAATTTCACATGACAAGAAGAATGCTGAGGAGCGTACTTTAAAATAAGTCTTGTATACAGCAAGGGAGACGACAAAAACCATATCTAAAACAGATTGCAGAAGTCACTTCACAAAGCGATCCGAGCTGAAAATCTGTCAAAGGCTCGTTTGTGATTATGGTTCCTGTTTTAATGCTGAAACTGAGTTAATGTGCACTATGAACACTTCATGTATGCAACCTTCACCTAAGAAGATAAACAGTTGCATTTATCTTCTTCAATTAATGCTGATGATTGAGAAAAATAAATAAAACTGGATTGTTTCAACGAAGCGTCACAGATTTGTCATGCTTGTGTGCAGATAGAAAGTAAACTCGCATGCACAAATATTCTCAATAAACAAAGGCGGATCTAGTGGCTGCAATTCATTATGTTTCACTTAGATTTACAGCATATATTGATATGATTTCTGCATATGTTTCATCCAAACGAGTGTTTGGATAAAACTCTCGAATGTTCTCCACCCAAAGCAAACTCCCCTCAGGCATCGCATGGGTCAGACTTTTAAAAGAGCTCCATTTTTGTTGTTGACCTCCCACAAAATAAAGCAAAAACACATGCACGCAAACGCAATCATTTTCCAGAGAAAACATGAAAATTAAACACTCAGCCATGCCGCTAGGTTTTTTTTTTTTTTTTTTTTAAATCCTCACCTAAAATCCCTCTGCATAATATTTAACACAGTGAACATTTAGGCTCACTTACTGAGATGGTTCTGAAAGAGGGTCCGATCCGGCCGGCGCCGTGGTTTTCTCTTTTGAAACAGTTTATGTAAAGCCAAAAGACAGAAGACGGATGAGCGACTGAAACGAGGAGGTGCGGCTCTTTGGTGAAACCCAGGTAAGGTGACGGCGTTTTAAAGGGCAAGAGGGAGGGCCGCGCTCAGCCTATGAGGGTGATCCCACTTTGCGTGGGCCCCTCCTTCGTGGAATGCAGAAAAAAAAAAAAAATACAGATACAGACAGATGTATGGGTTGACAAACTGACAGACAGGGTACTGACACCACATCCGCCACCATCGGACTGAAGTCATCGGGTCTACCAGTTTAAATACCCTCAATGCCCTCAAGATACGATCATGTGACACACCACATGACCCGTTCATCGGTTTTATTCTCTGGAAAATGTAGTCCAGTCAAACACTCTGGAACCGATCTGAGACCACTTACTGATAATGGCCGACTGAGTACACACACACGCACACACACACACGCACACACAGAAGTCATCCGCACACACTCAGGGACAGATGCACACGGACGGGTTTGGTAGGGTAGGCCGTGCCGCTGCCTGACCAATCGGAGGGAAGAGCTGCAGGGATGTTGCTCTATCCAAGGTTATGTTCGCGTCAATGCCGGGGTTCTTTATCTCTGTCGTAACGCCGGAGAACACGCACGCCAACGGATCGCACCGCCGGAGTGACTCGTACCTAAAAAAACAGCTGAGAGGAGCTGGATGACTGCTGAGTGCTTCAATTTCTTTTCCAACTTCTAGAGAATCAGAACCAATATCTGATCCCATGTTTCGACCTAAACCATCAGCCGATGGAATGTGGATGAAGTGGTATTTCATTAAGGTTTGGAAATGCAAGTCAGAAAAATCTGCCGGAATATTTCCTGAAGATAGAATCGTACAGCCTAAAGGCTCCAGATTCACGTGTTAATCCAACATGGTAGCTGGAATGTTGCTATAGTTACAGTGGCACTGATTACAGTTAATTAGTTTGTAATAAAAAACAAATTATACAAAATGATAGATTTGCTACCGCATGCATAAAAATTAAGTTTCGTCCAAACTTCATTACAATTTTCGGTGAGTTAATGTTGGCGTCTGTAGGTTAATCAAAATTTTTATTGAAAACTAAACAACAACAAAATAAGCAAAATCCATATCTCTGTATCGTCTTCTAAGGTTCCCTTAAATAAGAAGCAAAACACAAATTCCTATAAATAGATAAACTCCCAACCATGACTTGCGATGCGGCTGCAGGGTGCAGCCGCATCGCAAGTCATGGTTGGGAGTTTCATAGATGGTTGGGAGTTTCATGGTTGGGAGTTTCATTCCATAGATGGCTTCGCTGTCCTTTGAGTCTATGGGGGGTCTTCACATGGGTATTTAGCCAATCACCTGTGACCAGAATGTGTCAATGAGCTGGCGTCACCTCAACAGGAGGTGGAGGGCGGCGATGTTTGAGGACAGATATAGTAGATGTTGCACACCTAAAAATATCAATGTTTCTAGGGGCCGAGAACATGGATCCATCTCTACATTCAAGCTGGAAGAAAAGAACTTCAACACTGGAAGCAATCTGTGACAAACACTTCCTGGTTTCAAGGTGCACACGTGCTATGAACGCCTGTTGATGCATTTTTCACACATACCAAGAATTATAATCAGTGTGTTGCCATCTAGTGCTTTGAGTTCAAAATGTGTACCTTCTGTATGAGCTACATTCAAATTGACTATAAGAATTCAGAATTCGGATAGTAAATGTTAAAAGAGTAGATTTAAATAATTGCTAAGCACTATGGTAATACAGTTGGTCGATAAAGTAAAGGATTATTTTGATGCTTGTTTATGATCTGGACTAAACAAGACTAGATGATCTATTTCCTGGAGGCAAAGCTACAATCTAGGATAAAAAAAAAACAATAACATTTATTTTATGAATATAAGTGCTGTGGCTCAGGAGAGACAGAAAACTGAGATTTATGAAACTTCCGATTTCGTTAAACTTTCTTTTTTTTTGCCTTTGTGAGAGAAATGTCAAAAACCATCTGAAGCATGTGTCTATCATGGTAGAATTAACACCACAACAGCTGAGACAGCTGAAAACAATTTACCCAAATAAAATATCTAAGCAATATATCGACATACGATATGAAAGTTAAAATGATCTGACTTGATGAATGCTCATAGGCCAGCCGCGGATCATGACACGAGACAAAAAGCAAAATGAAATTTGCATTCCACAGCGAGACTTCTGCTACAGAACAAGACCTCCACTGTAGGTCATTAGGTTTTCTTGGAAGATGTGCGTCGCTTCAAATTTTCTTTCTTCATGCCAGTGGAGTATTATTTTGTCTCAGCTTAACAACCAACTCCCGACACATTTTTCCACTTTAGACGGCATCGGTGCTTCTGATGTAATGCTTTCCACTTCCCTCTGCATCTCTCTTGAGAAGTCTCCCCGTCCAACCTCTTCAGTCACTTCTTGAAACCAACAGTGCTGCAGTCACCTCGACTTAAAAGCGAGATCTGCTTTGCATACGGGGAAGTGGACAGGGAAAAAAAAAAAAAGGAAATAAAAAGCCAGTCCTTTTGGCTTTCATTCCCCTGTTAACATCCAGGAGAGCCTTTGCAACACTTTCCAGTGTGGACACTCAAAACAAAGGTTGACACATTCTGTCGCAGATGATCAGCAATTGTTATGATCTTGCTGGCTGTATTTGTCCACTTGAGTTGGGTCGGTGCCTAAAGAAATAACAACTGCTTGGATATTTGATTACAGACGTAGAGGAGAATTGAAATCCTTCAAGTCGTCAAGTTAGATGGCGACGGCACGAAGACGTACGTAAAGGTTAGTCGGCTTTGGGACTCGAAGGTTGTATGTGCCAATAACAAATGGGTCTGTACAACCAACGACCATGTGACAACACCCGTGTTGTCGTGGTGCAACACACCTTCTACAGTCCACCGGGCCGGAAGGGATCAGGGGACGTTTGGTCGTCATGTGACGCGTTTTGCGAAAGACGTTTCAAAACGGCTCCGAGATTTCTGACAAAAAGAAACCGTCTGAACGGAAAGTTTTATGACCTCAGAGATTAGTCTGAAATAAATCAAAGACCTCTGACTTTAGTCTCTTTATGTGACGTTCAAGGCTATCTGGCTTTAAAGCAAACATCATCCTGCCCTTTTGTACATAACCCCAGTTTGCAATGGTCCACAATGAACTCGACGGACCACCTCTGGCTATCGATCTCTCGTTGTGTAAATGACGCCACCATCTTGTTGTTTTTTTTTGTTTGTTAAAGTAATATGTCATTCTTACACAGCTGATGCTAGCAACCTTGAGTTTAGTATACATATAACTGAACACCGGAGTCATTAGAAGGAAAAAAACCCTCATTATTTCTTAATTAGGTATTTTCTAGCTTCACCAAAGTTAATTTTTAAAGCTTTTCTACAACCTCTGGAGAAAGTGCATCTCATAGTTAGCGTGAGAGAGTTCGTATTTTCCAAAATGTGACCCGTTGTGGCTTCTCTACCGAAGACAGCTCTCTATTTGTGAGTTTACAAATAGTCACAAATACATCTTGGTATGTTTGTATTTGTGTTGTAACATAAATTTCTGGATGAAAAACATGCAAAGAAAAAAATGTATTTAAAAAAAAAAAAAAATCAGGGATTTTCAGTGGTCTACCATTATGACTGAACCACTGAGGACAAGACAGTTTAATACTCAAGAAATTAACAAAAGCAATAAACCTTAAAAGCCACCGTACTTTACATTGATCTGATTATAATCTCTTTTTCTCTCCACGTCTCAACTCACCGAAAGGCTTTTTTTTTTTTTTTTTTCATTGTACCAGATTTGAACAGAAAGTGACGACAGCTTCCTGACAAACCGCCAGACGCCGCTCGGAACCCTTTGTGCTATTGATATTCGCTCCCTTGAAACTGAATCCACATCTGGCTTGCAGCTCTTTTGGCCGTTTGCGGTCCAGGTTACATCAGTTCAGCTTCGGCCGGCAGCCGCACGGCAGGCTCTGACCGACATTTCAGAGCCAAATAGAAGCACAGATCCATGGCGAGCCTCCAGCATTTATAGGACAGGTGCTTCAGTCTGTGCTGGTATTCCAGTCTCTATTGGTGATTCAGGCTGGACTGCTACTGGAATCTTTGTGGTGCGTTTTACATGCAGAGTATTTGGAATAAACAAAGTTAAAATCTTTTTCTAATCTGGTCCCTTGAAATTATATCTCCGGTCAAAAGGTTTAATGCATTTTTACCACAGACTCCACTGAGTCTTTGAACCGTCTATGTTACACAGTTGCAACTTTGGTGCTTTACATGGTAATGGAAAAACAATTGGCATTCTCTTGCCTTGCTTTTGTCCTTCGGGCCTCTTTCATACAGCTCTCTTGACCTCTGTAAAAACGATTTAGGGAATGACGCTTTTTAAAGAACACCCAGCAGGTGACTGGACAAATCCTCCGTCTATCAAAGTCAGAGTGAAGCCTGCAGGTTGACCCTAAATTTGCGAGAGAGATTGTGATTTGTATTCCGACCTTCGACATCTCCTACGTTATGCTATTTGTGGTGAGGATGCAAACAGAGGAAAGGCTTTGCTGAGGAAATGGCTGCCCTACATACTCTAGGTATGTCGTGAGGCCCCTGGTTCCCATTTCTCTCAAGAAGTTGAAAGAACTTTCTGTTCCGGAAGCTCTTTCCGTCTGCTTTATGGTGGCGAAAGTCTATTTGTCGAGCATTTAGTGTCACAAATTGTGCCTCTTGCTTATTAGTCAATTGAAAATATCAATGTGAAAAAGCAAAAACAACCATCATCAGATTTTATAAATTGATAAGAGTCACCTCTGCTTAGGGAAGTACCCTTGGCTCAAGACCAGTCATCTGTTCTGTCTTGGCACACTTTGCTGCAATGCCTGACTCAATGCACCTCGAAGGCTGCAAACTGTTCTTGCCTTAAACCCATTGGCCAGCTGGTCGCATCTGTCGCGACAACATCAACATAAGTTGACTTCAACCCTCCACGTTGTCTCTGTCCTTTTAAAAAATACCCAGAGACTGTGAGCGCAGCATTCAGTTGGTCGCAGCAGCCGGAGCTTGGATGGATACGGCATCCGAGTTGAGCGCATTCAAGCTGAAGGAAGATGAGAGGTACTTCCTTGTGGTTGTGCCAAAAACATTAGCAATGGAAGGCTGGCATGTGTTCAAACACCAAAACAACATGATTACAAATTGTGGTTGCGCAGTGTTATGCTTGTCAGACATACAATCTGCCAGAAGATGCTAAATGACTGGCACCTTTCACTGGGTTTTATGTTCGGTGGCCACACTGAAGACTATATTTTCAGTTGTTGCTCAACAAAATATAGTTGCCTCACAACTATATTTTGTTGAGCAACAAAATATGGTAGATTTATGACTTTAGACTTAGAAAGTTTGACTTTTGAGAATTAGGAGAATGAAAAAAACCAAGACTTCCTCCAAGGTAAAAACTCCAATGGCTTGGGGTGTTTTGTGAAAAGACGCTGAAGAAAGTTCTTCCTAAAAGCAAGTCTTGTTTATATGGGGGGGGGGTCCTTCATTGATTTCATTTTATATAGCTAAACCCTTGTTAATCATCGGCGTTTCCTAAATTTAAAAAAAAGCAATCAGGAAAAGATCATACTGATTCTGAGCACCCGTGTGGTGAGCACTTTTTCCAAAACCTCCAAGGAGGTTTTAGGCGACAGCGGTGATGTAGCTCATCACTGCAGCTCAACAGCGGTGAGCTACATCACCGCTCCTGCCACAAATCCCACCCACTCGGGTTCTCTTACACCTCAGACTAGAACAATCCAAAGAGTGTTGTGGGTGGAGCTTCGTTTAGGGAAGCTTTAACTATTATGTAAGTAATAAAAAGAAGAGAGAGAGAAAAAAAAAAAAAAAAAAGCAAAACTGGTTTGAAACTGAGAAGCAACTGTGTGGAAACGAAGTATATTTAGCTTCCAGAATGCTACTGGCAGATCCCACAGTCACCACAAAACACATTCTTACAGCCAGGCTGGTACCTTGGTTCCCAGCTCTCTGTAGTAAAATGTTCAATTTGAAGATTACAGAAAGAGCTCTTGCTTGATTAAAACTCATTGTAAACAACGGAGAAGCAAGTATGCAAAGCATCCGAGCGATCCGCTCATGTTTCCGCTCTAGAGGGGCCTAAATCACCCGGGACAACATCAAAACTCATCCTTGCTGTTTTATTGTGGACATCAGAGGCAGCCGGGGACCTTCAGAGGAACTTCAGCACTTCTACTGAAAATCAAATGGAAGGGAAGCTCATGCAAACAGGTTGCGTAACACAAAGCATGACAGTGAAGCCTGTGACTGGAGTCACAGCACAGCTAATAGTCCCTGGTTACTTTCTTTCTCTTTATTACATAAATCTGAATTCTGAATTCATCATGATCAGATGAGGTTGTATGATTTTTTTAATTTATTTTTTATTGTGCAGCAGACACAAAGAAGCTTCCAGCTGCTGCTCTTTTCCACAGAAGAGAAAGCAAAACTCTAAGTAGAGGTGTGCAAGGCTCGGTTCTGGTGCAGAAAATCACCTGGTTGCTTTCAGGAAAAAAAAAAAAACCATCAACACGAGCCACGATGTGTTGCTTTCACTAAATAATGAGCGATGCATCCCTGCTGAGCTCGAACAGCGAAACCACAACGTGAAAAGGAAGCTTAGATTTAGCCGATAAAAACAATGAGGTGGGGTACATTTTTTGCAGTTCTTCTCAAACCGAAAAAACAAAACAAACAAACAGACAAAAGAAGTTAAAAAATCAATAAAAAAAATAATACGTTTCTGATCGGATCTGCAGCGTTGCGCGCGGAGCGGCGGTCCCGCATCAAACGACCCGCTTCCACAGCGTCAAAAATATGGTGTCCGGATAATCGCCCCCCGAAAAAGGCGCAGGGGAGCAAGAAGAGAGGCAGAAAAGAGCCCCGGACCAAAGTAAAGAAGTGGCGGTCAGTGCTCGGGGCTTACCTTATATGACGGTGGCGGCGGAGCGCAGCTGCGGCGGCCAGAGGGAGAGCAGGACCTCTGAGACCGGGACTCCCAGCTCCTCAGCGTCTAGCAGAATGGAAATTTCCATCAACCATGTGAGTCAGTGGAGAAGCAGCAGCAGCAGCAGCTTCGTGTTACAGCAGCGCGTTCTGACGATGAGGTGGAGGGAGGGAGGGGTGGAGGCTCCTCATGTTCCCCCCTTTGGTTGCTGCTGTTGGAAACATCAACTTCAAGGATGATTATTTGTTGTTGCGTTTCTTTTCATTGCCCGTCAGCCCCCTCATCTCTAAACATGGTGCAAGAATCGTTGACGCACCAAAAGTTGCAAAGGCAGCGTCGCTTCACTTTCCTCTCGCAAAAAGCGATTTTAAAACCATCGCGCTGCTTTACTTGATGGGGAAACCCGCGACTCTTGTTACGTTTGGCGCAAAGTCTGCGCCAGAAATGAGGAATTTTTTTGAAAGCGAAAGGCGGTCAGAGCAGGGGCGTAAAAAAAAACTCCGTCTCCCAGGACGTGCGCGCGCCACCGGGGCAGCATGGTGTTATAATACTTTGTTGCTTCAACAATTAATTATCTGTCTCATATACTGTAATATTCTACCGAGTTTGATACGTTTTGCTTTGCAAAAGAAATTTGATAGGATTGTGTCCATTAGCTCTAGCTTTGATCATTCAAAATTCTTACAATTTAAAATCCTAATTTGGAACATAAATAATCTTAAACTTGTGCTTTTCTGTATAGTTGACAGTCCAACATTCGTCTCTGTGTTTTAAGTCTTTCCCATCATATTCTTTTACATCGGAATTTTATAACCAGTCGCATATTTATGTTTTTTGGGTTTTTTTTTCATTTCATTCTTCAAGTATTAGTTTGACTCAGAATCTACTTGCGGTGAGATTCTTAATATTTTCTAGCTTCGTCTTTTGAGAGAGGAACAGAATCTTCACCTCGGACGGTTCAGAACGGATCGACAGTTTTCTCTTGGCCGAGTTGCTGAACTAAGACAAACCACATGTGCAAAAAGAATCAGCGTTTTTGTTTATTTTAGAGCCAAAGTGGGGAGAAAATAGTGGCAAGCACGATGAGATATTTACATATTTGCACTGCCTGCTGGACGGATTCAGTTCATTTTGGTGAAAGTAAAGCTGCCAGCGGTTTTTGCAATTTCCATGCGCTCATAAGACGACAGAGAGGCTCTGGCTGAACGACCGGTTTTACAGACGTGTTGCGGCGCAGATAGAATGCACCTGAGGTAGTAAGGTGTATTCTGTTAGAGTTAAATACAGAGCTTCTGCACCTGCAGGATTTATTAAAACTATTTTCACTTATCAAGTTTATCTGCTCGGGCTGGGAAACTGAGAAACGATTTCGCATCCAAAACTGGTTGCGGCAAAAAAAACCAAAAAACAACAAAAAGGTCCAAATACTGAATCCAGGGAAGCTGGTATACTTCTTAAGATTTTTATTTGAAAATGTTTTGAAACCCAGTGCATGTTTTCTTCTACATACACTCACCCTCCTGCCGTATTTTACGAAATCCTGAGAAGTCTTTCTGACGTTTGTGCTTGTAACAGCTGGCTGAGGCGTTCAGCTGCGTTCGCCTTGCAGAAATCTTGGCTCCAGACGAGGCCTGGTGACCCACTAACTGAAATAGAAATGCACTTTATGGAGTCTGGGTGGAGGAGGTGTGTGTGTGTGTGTTTGTGTGTTTTTGGGGAGTATGGGGGGGTATGGGGTCGGAATCACCAACATGGTGCACATGAGATTCATGAAGAACCTGCATTCATTTTTTTCTTCTACCAAAACTTCTACCAAAACTTTCACCAATCCTATCTAAACAGTTTAGATTTGAAATGATCAGTGAGCTGAAATGCTAATTAAAGTCTATCCAGTTATTTTTGGAGTAAATCACGTCTTACTCAGTGGCACTTGACCAGGGTGGCAACAGAAAGAGGCAGGTGCTCTAGAGCTGGAAAATAAAATCTATTTTATCTGTCAGTGTGGTGCAGAAAGTTTCTCTTGCTTGATGGTGAGTGCCAAGCTACTGGGTTACTACGTTCTGCTGAAATAAAAATAAAAAATAAAACAAAACTAAATCCTCATTGGGAGTTTTCGCACCTGATAGTCGGGTAGACTCGGTTCGATCGGGAACCAAAATTGCAACTTTTGTTACGTTTTGAGTTCCTGTTGATCAATTTCACAACAATCCAAACCCTTTGAAAAGCCCCCCGTCTTCCCTCCCTCGCCTGTGGGGGCGCCGCACCGACGTTCTCTGAAGGAAACGACACAGAAAACCTGTGAAGAAAACATGAGCAAAGCTTCCTCCTTTGTGAAATGTAAATAACAACGGAGTAGCAGCAGAATTTTTCTTCTGTCTTTGGCAGAAGACCATAAGCTACTTCTTATGCTCATGCTCGACTCTTGCGTTTGTTTTTGGTTGTATTTTCCCAGAATGCCCTGCGCTGTAGTCCGCTTCCTGCTTTTGGGGCGGTCTCCCATCACAAATGCATTAAAACACACCAGAGTTTCCGTTCTACCACAGATGTAATTGGATGCTCTTCTTCCAGACCATAACATTTTTATCTCATTGGTCTACAGAATACTTTCCCATGACTCATCAAGATGTTCCTCGGCCAATCAGAAGCAGATCTTTGTGTTCTGCTCTGTCCACTGGAAGCCATTTTTCAAAAATCTTTTGGTTTAAAAGCTGTTTCTCCTTAAATGTTGTTATAATCTCAAATGATATTTTGTTTTCACTCTCTATTTTTGAGATTTCAGTTAGTTTTGATGATTCAAAACATGAACTTTTGACAAGAGACAAAGCAAAAAGTAGAAATGTGTAAGAGGGTAAATACTAGTTCACAGCAGTGTATGCTGCTGATGCTCCGGTGAACAAATAATACCACATGGTTTCTCACTTTCTTAGTTCATCTGTTTTCACCAGAAGATGTTTTAAATGGTGCAAAACTTTCAAAACAAATCGAATTTGAAGTTTGGAATCACAAGTAATCATGCGAGACATTAACAGCAGTTCAAAATTGGGAAAGTTTTGCTGATGCAGGCGGCTTATTTAGAGCAAAATTCAGCAGCAGGAGAGGCTTTCTGTTGAAACAAGAGGTAGTTTTCAAAACCTCCTCTCCCCCTGGCCTTCATATTCTTCTGCAGATAAGGAAGTCAGCACCCACCCATTCTTGTAACTTTCCAAAATGACCAATCCAATGTTTACAACTTGTGCAACTTGAGCCACAGATTGTGCTAATATCACCTGTAATTTCTTCCTACACGCTTAATATTGCATCATATCATCAAAACACGTCAACAGTTTTTTTCTAGGTTCAACTCTATCCCTGTGAATAAAATAATTATGTGCTTCATCTCTGTTATGAGAGGCTTTAAGCTACTTATTTCAGTTTTTGTCGAATCCTTAATTATACCATAAAATGGGGGTCTGCAACTTCGACAGCCTAAAGAACTATTATTGCCCTTCAACTTATTAAAACTTGAGAGTTGAAAATGTTACATAACCTTTTGGAAAAAGGTTACCAACATAAGTAAACTGAAAGCTTCGATCCTACACTTACCATAAAAAATTGATCACAATAAATGATAACTGCTATGATACGATACGTCAAGATACGATACATGTCCAGCCCTAAACTGCTGTATTGTGGCTGTTGCTCTGTTCTGTCACGGCGACCCAAAAACCAAAGCTCTCAAGTTATCAGGCCGACTACATCCAGATCCCACGCTTATGATACTGAGAAACGAACAACTAACACAAGAACTTCACGGACTCAGTTCCCCTGTAAGGCAGCTGGGTTCAACCTTTCAGGCACATGGTGGCCGTTTCTTGACATATATTAGACTAAAACACATCAAATCTGAACTTTCAAACAGAAAAAAATACAAGGCAGCACATAAAAAGGGAAACTTAGAATTGGTGGTCAAGTAACGAGATGAAGCAACAGTTACACCAGTGTGTCTCTATTTCACTGTAAGGTTTCTCGTAGGCGGCTCTGTGGAAGTCTGCATGTTTTCCAGATGATAGAGGGTGGTCTCTGACCCTGTGAGGCACTGGTCACATTTCAACGGTGGACTCATCGACCAATGAGGACAGACGCTGGCCCGTCTGCAATGTTGCAAGGATTAATCTGGTGGAGATAAGGAATGAATTGTTGTTACTTTACCTTCGGGGTCACGGTCAGTTCCATCATCAGATGGTGAGGGTGGATGGGACTCTTGTTTTTTTTTTTTCATCCCTCTATTGAGTCGAAACGTTTGAAGTGAAATACTTTGAGGGTTTATGAGTTTGTAGCGAAAACAAGGGTTTCTCCCGCGTAATTCTATACTGAGCGCAAATCATAGAAGAGACAAATGTTTAGGAAAAAGAAAGAGGGAAAATGAATCAAGGGGAAAGAAAATGTAGCAGCAGAGATAAGGCAGATGAAGGAGATGATCTATTGTAGTTTGACTGCAAATGCTAACTTCACACAAAATAGTGAATTTGTTTTTTTGTTGTTTTTTTTTATCTCCCACGAGAAATACTTGAGAATCAGAGAAGTGCGGTTAGAGGAGGCTCTGCCTCACCTGCCTCCAAATGAATAATATCTATATATTGACTGAGTTAACGGAGTTATTCTACGGCGGCAGCACGTCTATCTGTTACAGATGAAAGAATAGTCTTTTTGCCCTCCCGCGTTGTCCGCATGCATGAAATTTCCTTATGAAAACAATACCATGCAGGGGGTCTATATTTGGAAATATGGTTATGATTAAGCCAGTGCCTCACCAGCTATGAATCTCACCGCGCGTCACTGTTGAGAACTTGCAACACATGTTCCGTTCTCGTCTTTTGATTATCCGACAACAATGTGGAATTCCGACATTCCGTACGAAACGATTTTACTCCTCGGTGGAATCAGGTATTCAAGGTTTTCAAGGGAGCTGAGACAAGAAGGACTCTGTAAGTTAGAACATTTTGACGTTTTTATTCAGAGGATGGCACAAAGTTCTATTTATGTTATTAAAACATACCGCACAGAACTTATGTGATGAGTCCTTGAGGTAAAAAAAACATTAATGAGGCAATAACAGAGGGCATACAACGAGCAGCTTTTATTGGGGTGTTGCCAGGAGGCTATAAATAGTCGCAGTTGCCAGTTGTAAATATTTAAGGAAATAAATTGTGGTGTGGGTAACTATTAATTAAGAAGCAATCCGTGTAACTGAAAAGCCCCGCAACACTTTTGCATGTCTGCTTTGCTAATTAAACATATAAGGACGTGTACTCTTTTTTTTTTTGCATTAGCATAGATACTCGCAAATTCTGTGTATTGCTGTTTATACAAACTGTGCATAAAAAGACAAGGTTGATAGAAACATAAAAACTCAAAATAACCTCCTCAATTTCGCAGAAAGGTTTTGAGCGCCTGCTTGATGTGGTTTTGGCTTTTCCAATAAAGGGTTAGTTTGCTCAAAGGGAAGATGGAAGCACCAGAGGCGCAAAACATCAAACTGTTCTGTGATGCGCTAGTTTTTCAGTTTCCACTCCCTATTTATTACAGCCATCCACAGTGTCGACATCTGACGAAATTACTATTATATATCTTGACTGATTTGCTCCAAACCAGGAGAAAGAAACACGACTAATTAGGTTTTTTTTTTTTTTTTTGAGGGGGGACATTTTAAAATTTTGGTCAAAATTTGCGTGATAACAGGATGGAAACATAGCTACTATGGACCACAATCTCTTAAAGATTCTTCATTAAGAACATAGGGACATTATCCTCTTCTGATTAGACTGGCCTTGACTCTCTGGAGCAGGTGCTAATGTTTCAACACCTTTGTTGAAGAAGAGCGGCATAGTTATGATGGAAACATGAATGTTAAGTCAGTGTGTACGTTGAAAGAATGGTGACAAGAGTGAAATGAAAGTTCTTTCTAGGCCAGGCTGTTTCATGCCCCACATGAACAGAAGTGCATTTTGTTTTAGAAAGCACTCGAGCTTCTGATCGGTCAAACTAAATTTGTTGGACAATACAGCAAAAAAACACAAAGAACAAAAAAAACAAAACAAAGCAAAAGAGCATTCCTTATGGCTTCATCTAGATTCATTTTTAACTCCTAACTTACCATTCTCTAGTAAGTAATAACTATAGTGGCAGCAAGGAAAATCCATTTTGTGGAGGTATATGTGTAACTTCGTTGTTTGAGTTCAGAGTTGAAGCCTTTTCCGGCTTAAGTGAGTAAACGGAAAAACCCTGGAGCATGAACCACAGCTTCCTAGAAAGCCGGTTGTTAAGCTTCGTCCTCGCTAATCTCACCCAATAAAGATAACATAATTAAAACCCTGATTAACTCCAGACTTCAATCACGTTTGACCCACTTCATTACAGAAGCCATAAACGTAGTTGTAGCTGGAAGACAGACTATTGTTTCCTGTGTCTTTATTTACATCTCTCGGTATGTTAAAAATTAAAAACGTTTATTGTCCTTTTTCTTTTTTTTTAATTTTTTTTTATTACATTGATTGATCAGTTGGTTTAAAAAGTCGTCACATCTGTTTCACGTTTTACTCCATTACAACCACAAACTATGAATGTGTTTAACTGGGATTTTACAATCGGGCAGCACAGAGTGGTGGATGACTGGAAGGTAGAATTTAAAGTTTTACATTTTTCCCCCGCTGACCTGATCTGATGTGGATCAGATGAGGTCATTTAGAATGTTACTGTAAAATATCACCTCTTCCGCCTGGCCACTAAGTTGTTAGCATGTTATGAGTCATTTTGGACATGTGTGAATTGAAAGAACAAGAGAATCTCAGTCTGTACAGCTTATATTGCTGTATAGACAATTGTTATTTTCATTGTATGTATGTAAGCTTAACTGTAGTTTGTTTTGATTGTAAAATTTCAAAAGATTGTGGCATTTTTAGGAATCTTTTCATTGTAGGTTCATAAACTAGTGTGGTCTAAATCACAGAAAACAGGCAATTTTCTGCAACACTAGCCGATTGCAAGTTTGCACAAATGTCGCTCTTATTTGTCAAATTTCCATGGGAACATGCAGATAAGCCAGTCGCAGCGATCCACTGAACTCAGCTGAACGGAAAGGGTTGAAATTGACCAATAGCTCCTTAAACAAATTTCAAACAGGATGGTACTTGTTTCTGGGGGTTTACTCCCAGTGTGCAAACAAGCCAAACAGAAAAGCTCTGGTTATATAACCTTGCACAGTGATGAAACAAATGCACAAAGAAAACTTTCTGATCCATCCAGCCATCCATTTTCTAACACCCAATAGGGGCACCCCTCCCTTGCCCCTATTGGGGTCGGGAGGTGTGCTTGGCGCCTATCTCCAGCTAACGTACGAGTGAGAGGCGGGGTTCCCCCTGGACAGGTTGCCAGTCTGTCGCAGGGCAACTTTCAGAGTCAGCTGCATCTTAACGTCCAGCGGCAAGGAGGAGATATATATTGTGCAACGTTCCTGCTTTGGCCACATCTGTGTTTTTCTGTGTTTAAATCTCTTGCCTGTTAAATAGCGTAGGAGGATAGGTTGTGTTATCGTCCAGTCCAACAGCTGTCTGCTGAATTTAGCACAAAAAACAAAGTACTCATGTCCGAAGGAGGTAACCCAGCCCCAAACAAAGACCCCTCACCTAATGGATGTTTGTTCAGATGGACGTTATTTTTTTAACCAAACTGTCTATGGATATATGTCTGTTCCACAACGCAGCTGAAGACAGAGCGACTTCAGCTGCAGTTTGGCTAAGAACTCAATTAAAGCTCTTATTTTTCATCCAAAGGTCAATTACAGTTGGAACAAGATAGAAAAATACTGATTCATCTGATTTTATTCTGGCTCAGCAAACCTCCCTTTAGCATCTATGGCTGAACATAGAATTGAAACAGATTCATTTACTGAATGTGAATGTTTTAACTCCTGACATACAAAGATACAAATTTGCAACCTTATTTTAATGACACAAACAAAGGGAGTACAGGGATGCTAACCCCGAACCCTAATCATCCAGAAGACAGTGGCGAGAGTTGGTTAGCCATTCTAGCTGACAGAATGTTTTATCGGAAAAATTGTCCCGATATAACTTTTTCACTTCCAGTGTCAATACTGCAGCTTTGAGTATCGGCGGACATTGATATCGACCCAATACGATATCAGCACAAATCATACATATTTTTAATTACTTAAAACTTCTAACTATTTTCAGGGTATACACTTATGTAACAGTTGCGAGAACGTTCAGACATTGGCCATGTTGGCAGTTTATAAATTGTGCAGATTCATTCCTGACTAGACAAAAAAAAACAAAAAACATTTTTTGTTACATTTTGAAAGATTGTTTTGGTTTTATTTCATGAAATTTGAGTCATATTATTATCTGCCTGAAACATTCTCTGTCTATACGACCGGTCAGCACATTTCTGTGATGCTTTTTGTAGATCTATCCACAAAATGGCCACCCATTCTCAAATTTGCTCCATCAGCCCAAATGTTAATCTTCAGATAGATGGATGAAAAATGCCACTGGGATTTGGTGCGTCAACTATATTGACACAAAGGTCTACCTTTGTTATCTGTAACACCAATCCTGCCGTTGTAGAACACGGACGTCTTTTAGATGATGAAAACCAAGAACCTGACAGGTTGATTTCACAAACACTGTAGGCAGACTTGATCTAATCTATGATCTGCTTACATAGCTACATACCAAAAAGTTAGTGCTTTCTAGGAGCAGGCATTGCAATCACATCAGCTTCCATTGTTCTCTCTTGCCATCGTACTCCAAATGAGTACAATGGCAATTTTCCCAATTTTTGACTTTGTTCATTACCGGTAAATGTTTTCGTTGAAACATTTTTGCTTGGTTTTCCCAACCACCGGGTGCTGCTTTATGAATCATCCACACCCTCCGTTGTGCCCCTCATACCGGAGGCACGACACAATGCGACAAGGCCCCGCATAATTTCCCGATTCTTCCGCTTCTCCGCTCCAACTATTAATTTCTAAGCCTCGTTATGTAAGTCATTATGCAACAGGTTTTCGTTGTGTTATTTCAGGCCCCCTATTTGTTAATGGTTCCGGGTGAAGGTTTTCGGCGGTTGAAGCTGATGTTGACATTCACATGCTCCGGGATCTGGCCCCGTTGAACCCACCCGACTGGGTCGACGGAGGACCACCTTTGTGACCCAACACGTGTCCCAAAAAGTTTAGAGCAAACAGGGAACACGTGCAGACTGTAACTGAAAGGCCATTTGGTGGGGTATATCTTTAGTCTGTTTTCTCATTTTTTGCTTAATCCGTGTTAAGAAAACTGTGGTCGGATGTCACCATGACTCCCGTGTAAAACACATTTGGGGAAATAAAAGCCTAGAAGGATTTTCTCGCTGATTAGGAAACTTTAAGTCTAATATCATTGGGAATACTTTCATTGTGAAACGTTTACTCTCACAAGCTTCTCAGTGTCACCGAAGTTTTCCAAAAACACTGAGGTGTGGCGAAGCATTAAATCTTGCTGCTACATGTGACTTGGTCTGGTGTTTGGCCAGAGGTGTATCATAGCCCTCAAACTCTTAAGAATTGTTTATCTTGACAAAAACCCAATAAAAGACTACGCCTCACCTGATACGGGCCGATGAGTTTGATTACACTGAGTGCTTATGAAGAACTGGATTTCTTTTGTTCTTTGAAGACGTTTCATCTCCCATCCAAAAGGCTTGTTCAGTTCAAGAACAAGCCAATGAAAACTGGTTTCATTTTTGACTTTTACATGAAGGCACGTTTAAATACCAAAATATTTGAAGCCCCCTAAAAATTGGAACCCTGGGCATGAACCACGGTTTTTCGGCTGTGTATAGTGTCAAATTGGATTTCATCTTTGGAAAAAAACCCTGGGGTCCTTTTCCAGCTGGTAATTAATGATGTGATGCTTTTATTTTTTCCCTCTCCTTAAGAGGCCAGTTCAGCTGGCTGAAAGGCCAGGGTCATATATCAAAAATCTTGGGAGGCTGAACTTGTTTGTTTACTTCACACGCAAACTTAGCAACTGTTGTGAGGTTGTAACTTCTTACCTCACCTGCAATTCAATGCCTTCTATTTCTGGTTTTAATATTGAATTATATTTACAGTCTTAAACACCCTTCCTTGCATTCTAACATCACACCTAAGACTATACCCAATGAAGGTCTGCGGTCAGTATCCATAGCATGACGTCTAAATGAAACCATCCATCCATCCATCCATCCATCCATCCATCCATCCATCCATCCATCCATCCATTTTCCGTCACCCTTCTCCCTAACGGGGTCGGGAGTTGCTGGTGCCTATCTCCAGCTGCGTTCCGGGCGAGGCGGGGGTTCACCCTGGACAGGTCGCCAGTCTGTCGCAGGGCAACACAGAGAGACAAACAGGACAAACAACCATGCACACACACACTCACACCTAGGGAGAATTTGGGAAGGCCAATTAACCTGACAGTCATGTTTTTGGACTGTGGGAGGAAGCCGGAGAACCCGGAGAGAACCCACGCATGCACAGGGAGAACATGCAAACTCAGTGCAGAAAGACCCCGGGCCGGGAATCGAACCCAGGACCTTCTTGCTGCAAGGCAACAGCGCTACCCACTGCGCCACTGTGCAGCCCTTAAATGAAACCATTCCCATAAAAACATTATTGCTACCTGGCAGGGCTAGCATGGTGCAGGGCACGCCTCTGACTCGCAAGCTAACAGCCCGCTTTCAACACCAGGAATATCCATCAGCTATATTTGTCACCATGTGACTGACAAAAATGATCTCTTGTTACCGTCATTCATCACGTGAACTAACCGGCCTTATACTATGGCAGGCCGTTTGAAGACAAAACTGGTTTCATTCCAGCTATCTAAAAGTGTGCTTTGACTAGGTACGACTGGATTTGAACTATCTCGAATGGTAATCTAAGACGCATAAATTCAAGATATCTTTTATTACATTTTGACGTATCAGATTGCCTTTCGAGATATCTTAACTATGACTAGTCAGTAATTCAGTAATTTCAAGATTCAAGATATCTGAAATACAAATGCTATCTATTTTTTTTTATTCAAGATAACTCTGATTTATTTAGATATCTGAAAAGAAATTTTGACTTGTCAAAGCTAGACTTCTATATATCTCTAAGTTAGTTATGCGTAGCCATTATTCGTTTAAGACATGTAGAATTAAATTTCCGCTAGTTGAATCTTATACCTCCCATCTAAAAATATATTTAAGATATCATTGTATCATTTAAGATTTCATAGAATTATATTTAAAAATGTGAGATTTCTTAAACGTACTTGAAGATTAGGCATAATGTAATTGTTGATATGTGAAATATATGTTTCAGGTAGTCAGTCGTCACTAAATATCTTGAATTGAAGACTATGAAACTCAATGGTGAATCTGATGTAATTTAATTGAATCAAAATGTAATAAGATATATGATGAATGTGTATTTTGTCAAGTTAAAATATAATTAGTATGGCAGCAGTGTTGTAGTAAAGGTTACTTAACACAACAGCCAGTCAAGACCATATATTCTTAAACCGGTCATGAGCACGGAAACACCATGTAGGATTGTCCAACCAGGGCTTTATCAACTCCTTGATACATAAGGGAAAGCTGTACACCTCTTAGTGGAATGCAATTGTTCACCTGAGCTAACAATAGGAGTTTGTGCTGGTTGGCCTGCATGGACACATAGAGGCACGATAAGCTCTTAGAAGGAAGTTCAAGATCTTAAGAGATCGATCACTATAATTTTCTTCCTAAGAGAAGAGAAGTTTCGTTTGGGTGTATATATGATGGATCTATAGTTGTTTCAATGGCCATCAAATCCTGTCCTTCACCTGATGCTGAACCAAAGTAAAGGCAGATGTTTATGTAAGACAAGAACTCCCAAACTAATCTATTGATGTTTGTTGGAGGCAGCATGACTCATTAAATTATATGATATGTGATATGCCACTCTAATTAGGTAGGTACTGTGTAGGTCACAAACAGTCATAGTACAAGAGTCCTTGATGTCCTAATTCAAACCTCACTCAACAGAACCTGCGTCCTGTAAAGTATTCCACATTTTGGCATGTTTTTCCCGCTGTGTCATGGCGGGAAGCTCTCCCTCGTGAAAAGTGTTTTCATAAACAGGGATTTGTCTCATGGAACGTCATGCGCCACTTGTTTTCACAAATTGAGTTGCGCTAATTGTACAAACAGAGCTGCGGCTCAGGAGAATTGGATGCCATGCTGTCATACAGGAAAGCAGCTGGGTGGCAGTCCAGAGCCCTGTACTTTTCCACCAGGCAGCTGAACAAATGGCAGGAGCTTCTGGAATTTTTCTCAACAGTCATTCCTTATCACAGGAGGACTCAGCACCAACACCACTCAGCTATAAACACATAAACACACCTTGAATTTGTATGCAGTCATTGCAGGGGGATGAACAGATGCAACTTTCTAAAGATGCACATGCTGCTCAGCAAAGGAAAAACAGTAGGACTGACTACTTTGACAGACAAAATGTGGGTGTTGCATGAGGAAGGACAACCCAAAGGGTTCAAGGACATATCCAGACTTACTGGTATCTCTCAGTGCAGGGAGACTTTTACATGTCTGAGCCTCATGCACCTTCACCTGTTCATTAAGAGGGGGAAGTGTGTGTTTATGTTGTGGAGGGTTGACTGCACACACAACAATGACAGTGCGATTTATGACATGTGCAGATGCTTTTACCACAGAACCTGCACAAGGAGCAGTATCACTCAGTTCATTGGCTGTCATGCTAATCCTTTGAATAAGTCAATAGGGGATTAGTTGCTGACTTTCCTTAGATCATAATCACACAAATAAGAGTTCATTGTACACATACAAAGTAATTGGCTAATTCAGTTGAGTTGCTTTTCACAACCAATGTTTGTTCCTTTTCATAAATCTTTAAACATATTCTTTCTGGAACACCATGTTAAACCCTAAATAGCACTATTATCAGTTTCAGCAGACATTTTCTCTGAGGAAACGTTGATGTGACGTGTTAAGGTCCAACCCATTTCATACTATGGATAAAATGGCAGATCTAATGTTTTGAAACTTTGCTATATTGCTGGCTGTAGGAAATTTAATTGAATCAAAATGAAGCTGTGGGTAGCCTGGCAATTGGAAATAGCCAAGAGTCTTCGCTCAACTGCCTTCAAATGCTTGAGTAGCGTCCCCATAATCTATTGGGTGTGGCACAATGTCCGCCCACTCTCAACAGTTTGTAACAACTTCAACTGTTCTGGACTCAGGAGTGTGTTTGTGAGAGTTTTTGACGCACAGCTTCTCCCAAAAATGTTCTCTTGGGCCGAGGTCAAGATTCTGTGCAGGCTTCCAACCCATCTTGCTTGGTTGGTTGACCCAACCTACATGGCCATATCTTTCTTGGCCTTTCCTTGTGCACTGAAGCTCGAAGCAAAGTCCTGTTGGAACAGGACTTTTCTCCCAAACTTCTCCCACAAAGACAGGAGCATGAATTTGTCCAAAATATCTTGGAGCTAAAGAGCAGAGACAGACTCTTGTGAAACAGCCACCACACCACAATCCCCTCTACACTGTGTTATTTCAATGGCTTATCTAGACAAAGAGGAAAGTTTGTATTTATAATAAGAAAAAAATGTAAACCGTCAAAGGGTGTGCATACATTTGCAAGGGACTCTAGAGCTGTCAAGGAATGCCTCTGTAGTATTTAAACTCGTGATCGCATAATGACATACATAATAATCTCTCTCCTTCTGACTCGTACACCAAAAATGCTGCTGGGTGGAGCTCAGAAAATGCTTCTATCTCAGCCACCGTATCACGTCTGTCACCATGTGTTGACAGGACACCTGAGATAGACAGCTGTTACGTCTACAGTAAGCCATCTGATAAAGATCAGAACATAAACATGTATCACAGGTTCACAGACCTTCACCGGGAGAACGCAGCCCTTTGGTTAAACTCTCCTGTCTCGGAAACTGAGCTTTGACCCCGAAGCAGAAACATACATTTAGTGCAAAACAATATCCTCTCAGTTTGTCCTCACAAGACAAAATGTGAATTTAAAAATATGTCATGAAAGATATTCAGATAATGAGCGCTTAGTGAATTGTCATTTACAGGGCCGGAAGAAGTACAACTATCTCATTCGTCCACAGGAGGGCACTGTTTCCTCAATAATATCTGAAGATCAGCCCTGTGTCTTTAAATACAAGAAAGCAACATGAGTACTTATGCTACTGACAAATGTATGTATGCAGACCAAAAAGAGACCGTAATATTTCTCCAGAGCTGTAAGATTCCAGTCACCCAGAACACAGACTCTCCACCCTGCTGCCCTCTGGGGGGCGCTACAGGAGCCTCCAGACTAAGACCACCAGGTACCAGAACAGTTTATTCCCCTCAGCTCTCTCACTCCTGAACTCGGCCTCCAGACATCTACGACAACGACTGCACTGCTGTATCCTCATATACACAACAACAACACATGGACTGAAACTCACCTGCAGTTCTATCTGTTAGAGTCTCCAACTTATATATTCAGAAAAAACAACTAAAAGGTGTAACTGCAGGAAGGAACGACAGACGATTTAATTTTTGTATTAATTGTTTTTCAATGAATTCCTGGATGAAATTTTACAAGGTGAGCTGCTACCGAAATAATCCTGACTCTGGCAGCAGCTGATGTTCATCTAATCATACCTCTGGGGGTTTTACAAGCATACATATTTTGTCCCACTGCCTTTCTTAAGCTGTGTCAAAACTGACCTGTGTTGAAGCTGAAACATCTGCAGTCATGAAACACAGGCCTATCCAAAGCAGTTCATGGCCATGAACCATAAAACAAACAAATAAAAATGCAATGAAGTAATAAAAGAAAAGATCAGAAGAAAAGAGAAAAGGACAACCTGAAGCAAACTTTAATTGGCCCATTTTGACCACAAATGGACCTTATCTGTGAAACACAAGAAACACCTGCGGTCATCTTCACCGTGTGCTCCGAGGGAGGAATTGAAAGACGTCATTGTGAAGCCAAAGAATGCCTCGCCATGAATCGGCGTACTTCAATTGGCAGGCACAGCAGGGCGTGTTTGAAAGTGTTGACACACACACTTTGTCAACCTTTGAAAAAAAAAGAAGAAAAAAAAAAGAGGCAATTTTTCTTTCAGCAACAAAACAGACCCAGACACACAAAAGCTTTCACCACTGACACAAAGTGAAGTTTTTTGTTGTTGTTTTTTTTTTCCCTTTAAAACTGTCATTGGTAGGAGCGAGAAAAAAAAAAAAAAATTTTTTCACCAGGATTTTACCAGCTGAAAGGGAGACAGGAGGAAAATGCCTCCCACAGCAGCAGCAGGTCTGAAGGTCAGAAAAAGCGAAAAGAAAAGCTTTCATTGTGTCAAGATTCAAAAGCAACATTTGATCATACTCGGTGTCCAATCAGCGCAGCGACAAAAAAATCCTGTTTCAGCTGCATTTAGATGCTTTGTCACGTTACGCAACGTTCGCCTGCCAGCAGGACAGCAAACACTCAGCCAGCACGACGACGAGATGCTTTAGGCCAAACCCGTTCCTGTTTATGAATGGCATAGTCAAAGCCCAGAGAAAAAATTTCAATAGGATTCTGTGGACAGAAGCTCTCTGTCCAACTGAACTCAAAGTAAGTTATTTTGTAAGTAATTGGCGTATAGACGCTCAAAGAGTTGCAGAGGAAAAAAAAATTAATCATTTTCATGTGAGGAATGTTTATTGATTGAATATGAAGCATTGATCAGATTTTAATCAGATTAAAATCAGTCACTGGTGTGCATTAGAGTTGTGTATTTTAGAGATGCAGAAAAACAATAATTCTGTGTAGAGAATCGCAATTCCTACTCCTGGGAATTCTGAATCTTCTACTTGCCTCCACTGTCTTTTCCTCTCCTCGGTCAACAGAGTCTCTGGATGGTTCGAACAGAAAAATTGGTTCTTCAATTAAAAATCGGTTCTGAATCGAGTTGTGACCCTAAACACTGGAATCTAATTGCGCAAAACTGAAAGACTCTAACATCTAACAGCTGGTGCAAACATCCTGCAACATTTGCACACCATATTTTCCATATTTGTATGCAAAAACAAAAACTATTATGATCCACCCTGCACAGTTCTAAACGCCTTTACATCTGCTACTGTTTGCAGATGCAAAGGAATTAAATATGAAAAAAAAAATCAAGGGCTGAAAGCAGTTTTTAATGTCCGAAGGATGCAGAAAGGTTCTGTGTGAATTATAGAAGGCAGCACATTACCTCACGGCTACTGAACATAACTGAGAGGAGACGGTTTGTGACCTGTGGTGGTCTCAGCACCAGTGTTTCCAGTTCAACGCCGGAGCGTTTCAAGAATGAGCTCATAGACAGCAGAGATAGTCCGCAGTCACAGCAGCTGAGAGTGGAAACACGTTGAGCGTTTAGAACGGAAACGTTCTCCTGCCAAGTGGAACGTTTCTCTTTCAAGTTCCGCTAGAAAGGTCTGTGTACCTCTGTGCGTCCAGCAGCACTTGGTGCTTTGATGGTTTCCATCTTCGGCCGGTGAGTTCACACTCGGGGTGGAATCTCTGTTCCTGAGGTGGACTAGGGCTGAGAGGAGGGGGGACACACTGTGTTGATCGATGGGATTCATGGAGTCTGTGTGGAATAAAAGCAGAGATCTGAGTCAATCCAGACTACGTTTGGTGGGAATGAAAACTACTTCGATCGATATTCTAATCAGAGACAATGCGGACGCCGTGTTTGATGCGAGCGCCGTTTCTCGCCATCCAAAAACTCTCGAAAAGTGTTCAAGTCAAGTCAGTTGCTTCCACATTGGTTTTCTGTTGCTTTCTTGCACGTCCAACTCTCCCATACTTTGTGTTCACACGCAGACACGGGTGGAGCAGCTGAAGCCTTTCCTGCGCCTACATCTCCCACAAAGCTGTGTGGTTCTGCATATATACATGTCTAATTTTTGAAACAAAAACAGACGTAGTTATGAATTTAACCACCAGCTGAGACAGAGGTGCTGCAGGTATAAGTGGATGCTGATTTGCATCTGGATGAAGAACTGGATGCAGTGTGTTCCTGTGTTGGGTCGTGCTAATGCTGTTCAGGAAACAAATAGCACAAAGCGTTAGCCCCTCCGTCCTATGCACTGAAGCCCACCTCACAGAGCGATCCTGCGGAGGAGACTGACTCTGTGGAGGGAGAATCCACGCAGGCCTTTCCCTTTGATGGCTTGCGCTATGGAGACGTTGAGTTTGTCACCATGTCCCCCGTGGGCCGCTCGTAATTACAGCAGCCTCGTGATGGGCCTGGAGTCGGGGTGGGGGGTGGGGGGCTTTTAAGCCGTCGTTCTTGTTTCGCTTTTCAGATAATGGAATTGACTCGCCTTTGGTTGTGGGAATTTTATTGATCTTGTCCTCCTTTCATTTTGTCAGCGAGTGCCTCTGCTCCGGTCTGGGAGATTAAATAAGAAATCAAACCAAAACAAAAACAGTTGATGCCTGTTAGAGTTGATATAGAGGTGTGCAGAAAACCAAGAGTTTTCTTCTTGGTTTTCTTCTGTGTTACACTCAAAAAAAGAGAGAGAGAGGGAAAGGAGACTTTAAAACATGCACTTCATTTGTTACATGTAATCAAATTAACTTTAACGTCAAAACTTAATGTATGTACTTGTAAACAGTGAAGTATTATTTTTTTAAAAACAAAACAATAGGAAATACTGAGAAATTTTTTTATTTTATTTCATTTTATACAAAACTGTAGCTGATATGTTTGATGACCCTAAAGAAAAGCTTTCATTTGGTGCAACAAAACCCCTCAAGTACTCAGATGAGTGAAGCAGCTGCCTACAACAACATGGTTTATCCTTTATGGCGCTCCACGGATCAACATTATTTCAGGAAACACGAGGATTACATAAACTGCACCCACAGCTTAGTGCCATCTGAAATATTCTGCCCCAATGAGCAAATCCTAAAAATGCTGCTCCTCGGTTGGCGCCACAAAACAACGCCAAAGGGTGTAGCTGCAGCTGGCTGTTTACTTCCTTCCACGACTCGGCGCGCCTGCCGTGTTTTATAGACTTCTTCACGTTAGGGTGAAGCCAAACAGCGATTCGCACCGCACCCTGTGGCCGGGAGATGACAAAGATGCCCTCAAAGTCACAGATGCTTAATTACAGGGATGTTATCGTTAATGAACCGAATCGTCCTTGCGAAGGGCTCCATTAGAAGCGACGGGGTTATTATCTCAGGACACGCTCAGAAATCCCGGCAGACTTTATGATACTCTGGTTTCCAATTACATTTGAATGCTTCAAACACAGAGGATCAGGGCTGCTTGTGGCAGAGTGTGGCACTCTGAGGCCATTTCATGGGTTATAGCTCAACCATCATAAATGATTTTCTTGGGGGGGGGGTTAAAAGTGAGCCAACAGACACAGCAGGGTGTGCAAGAGGGGCTAGCAATCCGCTGCCCGGTCCCTAACCCAGGTGACCCCCCCCCCCACTCCAACACCAAACACAGAGCCACCCACATGCAAGAGTCTGCCCTGGAACAACGCCAACCCCATAAACCTTTTTTATACTATAACCCCACAAACAGCATTAGCTTCTGTTCCAGGCCCCAGATAGCAAACCCACAAACAAAATATGAAAGAAGCCATTGACTTTTTCAATGTTTTTGTCCCACTTTTTTCTTCACTATTTAACGATCATTCGCTTAGTAAGAGGACGATTCCTTACGTCTTTCTCCTGTCAGGCATGTGTCCACTGCTAATGCTGGACGAACTTGACAGGCAGCCAATCAGCAAGATGAACATTACGAGTAACGTTTCAATTTCCGCTAACATTTTCTGAAATGCGCCAATCACAAACAGATTAGGTTATACGATGAAAACATTTCAATTCAGTCAATTTTTGTTTTTTTTTAATTTTGCATTTTTTCCCCCCTGATCTTCTCAGAGGAGCTCCTAGCACAAATACACAGAAATATACGCCGCTCAGTCAGAAACAGCCAATCAGAGGCAGGGGGAGGGTCTTAGCGCTGCCGCAGCCAATCACTAATGTGCTCACTGAACGACAGCTTGGTTCGCCACAAGTTAGCCGGATACAAACGCTAAGGCTAGTTAGAATAACAACGACCAGAGCGCATTAGGTTTTGTTCGATCTGTGTGCCGTTTTATTATTAATACAGAAAACATACACACTTTTGTACGAGTTAATGAAATTATTGACACACCTGAATTATTTGGATACGTAATATGGACGTGGCAAACATTCCCTCCACGTGCTCAGCTTTGTGATGCTGACGTTGCTCCGCCCTCACCTTCTTCCTCTCCTCCTCTCTCTCTCTCTCTCTCTCTCTCGGGTCTCCAGTCGCTGTGTGAAGCTCCGTGTTTACTCCCAGGACAGGACCGCCCCTCCCCTCTGCCTCTCCTCCCAGCCCCCCGCCCGCACCGACATGCCGCCCGACACGCAGGTGAGCCGCTTCCCTCTCAGACTCGGCGCGGATCATCTCAAGCGGCTGGAAGCGGCGCGCGCGGCGCTCCAAGTTCCCTGCACGATCGTAGGGATTCGGGAACCGCCGAGCGGCGGAGCACGAGGGCGGGCTGGAAAAGGCAACAGTGTGGACGGGAAGGTGAAATGTTTTTTTCTTGTTTTTTTTTTTTTTTTTTTAATGTGACGCTTTTTGGTTTAGGAAGCTGGGAACGGGGGGGGGGGGCGCTCTTTCATGTCAGAGGAATAGAGAGAAGAAGAAGGCAGAGGGTTAATTAATCCCAACATAAATTGGATAAAACAAATGATATAAATCAATTACTTGTCTTTTTGGGGTAGACTTCCTGCTCTACCCAGTGCTAAATGTAAAGTTTAGAACAACACAAGGTTAATTATGCAGCCCATTACACTGTAAAAAGGTTGTTGTTTTTTCCTGGATATTAAATATTAGTCATTAAAATCTAATCTAGCTACTTAGTCTGTTGTGATTCAGGTGTAGTCATTTTCTACCAGTGTTTACCCTGTTTTGTTCTGCCTACACATATTCTCAATAAAGGCCTTTTGGCCTCATTCATCTGTTTGGCATGTCTAATTATAAATTCATAGGCTACAGGTTGAATTATCAATAAATCGATCAGCTTCATAAAATACAGAGACCATCACAAGACTGGTAGCTACCAGAGTTTGAGTCTGAGTGAGACTTAAATTTGGTTCATTTCGGTGAATGCTAATGCTAATGTCAAACATGCTAAGAAACCGAGCTTTGACTCATACCACTCGAAGTAGCTATTTTTAAAATTAGGTTGAATTGTTTACTTTGTTATTAAACTTATACAATTACTACTCAGCATTTGATTGGTCTACACCAGTCTAATTGCATCGGCTTCTCTATTTTGGTAACAGATTTAAATGAAGATTTCCATTCAAATTCACCTGCTTAATACTGAATTAAAGTAAATTTTCAAATTTACTTTTGAAAATTGGTTGGAATTTTAAATTATATATGTATTTTTTGCTGGTAAACCATAATTGCTAAACTTGCTTTTAAATGTGTAAAGCAGATGGGACAAGATTGTCCCATTTACAACTTAATTGCTGACTGTTTATGGCTACTGTAATGCTCTAATATTTGCAATATTATAGAAAAGACGCTAAACAAAGTGAAAATAAAACTGCATTATTATTGTTATTATTATTATTATTTTTGATATTAACTTTTTGTGGAACCATGAGGTAAGGGAATGAAGAATGCATAGGTGGAAAACTGGTGATGTGGATTATAAACATGGATCAGATTACACTTGTTCCAGCAGGTACCACCAGTTGTCAAGTGTTGGTGATGCCAGCCACCATCAGAGCTGCGGATTAGGCTTTTGTGTATTTTTAGAATCATGTGCTTTATGGCTTACACAGTCCTATCGTGTTTTTGTTATTGTTATGTCTTTTTTTAATTACTACGTCCTGCATTGAAACAGGACTTAAAAACAGTACTCATTAGATTAAACACAATTACGTAACAGGGAGAAGACAATCCCTCTGATTCTTCTGTCTTTTTTTTTTTCCTTGTTCATTTCCGTTTCTCAGGTGTGCAGTGTGTTATCGGAGACTTGTATACCTGACATGTGTTCACCGAGTGAGACGGTAACCTGAGTCCTGTCACAGGGGTGTCCAGTATGCACGCTGTTGCATCACAGCTTTTAGGCAAGACTGATGTTAGAGGCAGCTGTTGCCACCCTGCTGTTGCAGCCATGCTGCTCCTGCTGTGTCTTGGCTTTATTCCCACAGTGGCCCCTTGCCCACCACACTGCCTTTGTGCCAGTGATATCATTTCCTGCAGTGGGAGCAATCTGTCCGCGTTACCCTTTGGTCTTCCAAGCTATGCCACGAGGCTGGACCTGAGCCACAACGCCCTGAGAACCGTGCAGGTGGACTGGGTTCCCCAACCGTTTCAGCGGCTCACCACACTGGTTCTCAGCTGGAATGCCATAAGTCAAATCGAGATGGAAGCCTTCACTGCGACACCACGTCTCCTCCTTTTGGACCTCTCATCAAACCAGTTGAGAGTTCTGAACTCATCCGTCTTCAGCGGGCTGACAGAACTTAAAGAGCTGCTCCTGATTGGAAACCAGATTGCCCAGATAATGCCGGGGGCCTTTAGTGATGTCAACAGTCTGCAGAGACTCTACCTCTCCGCAAACAGACTAACATCCTTCCCCCTGGGACTTTTTGAGGACCCTAGTGGACCACGTAACCTGACCTTCCTGGATCTGTCGTACAACAGGCTGTCCAAGTTACCCATCCAGAACCTGCTGTCTCTCAGCCGCCATGCCGGAATATATTTGCAGGAAAATCCTTTGCTGTGCGACTGTGCATTGATTGCTTTGCTTGAATACTGGCTTTGGAAACAGTATCGCCCACTGGTGGATTTCCAAGTTGGATACCAATGCAGAGGCACTGCAGTTCAAGAGGTTAATTGTACACATCAGGATTTGTCAGACATACACCTGGAGGCACAAAGCTATCGCGTAGAGCCTGGCGATTGGCTAAGAGTACCCTGTCCTGGATTAGGTCTTCCTGTCCAGCAAGGGTTGATTGTCTTCTGGGTTACCCCAAGAACAGCACTGAATTCCTCAGCAAGTGATCTGAGTTCTCATCTGTCGGTTTTTCCCAACGGCACGCTTGAAATCCAAGGAGTGCTAATGGAAGACTCTGGCATATACGAGTGTGTGGTTGCTCGGGGACGCTACTACGATTCAGGTGAATCTCCGGAAGCCAGGATCATGGTCGGTAACTCAAGTGTCTCCTCCACCACGGGCTTGGCTCGTCGCAGCAGCAGTGAACATTTCAACACGGCGTTCACCACCCTTGCTTCCTGTGTGATCAGCATCATACTGGTCCTGCTCTACCTCTACCTCACTCCCTGCCAGTGTCGGGAAAGTCGGGGTGGTAGCTCCAGGGGCTGTGGCGCACGGGCCATCATTCTCTGTTCTGACCCCAGAGAGGTAGAATCAGGACAAAGGCGTGCCAACGGAAAGAGGGTAGCGTTCTTAGAGCCTCAGGCAGAGGACTCGGATATCAGTGTCCCAAAAACACCGGTTATGACATTGGATCACATTTCCACTGAGGGAATTCTCAAAAATGGAAGTAGGACAGTGGGACACGCCCTCACAAACTCTGATCATGAGGTATAGTGAGGGAAAAGCACCTTCTTAACAACATTGTACTCTTGAAAGTCTTATTTTGTGTATTCGAAGTGGAAGAAAAAAAAAAAAAGAAAAAAAACATCTTATGTAAAATGTGAGTTATGTGAAGTAGCTGTCCATTCTGGGTTGGGGAATTTGTCTCAAATGCAGTCCTTTAACAAAGTAGAATTTAAATTATGTCTATTCTCTGTGTGGTGTCTGTTTTATATTCAGAGTTCATATGGAAATGTCCCAGTTATCTCTGAGAATCGTTCATGCATGGATCACAGAGATCATAGAAACGTGGGAGGGCTCTTTAAATTGGGCCAGTAGGGATATTTTCACACCTGACTGATGAGTGGAGTTGGAGGACTTTATCTGTCTACAGTGTCTAGCATGTGTTCTGGATAAAATTATTGTTCGTCCTTTTTTTTAATTAACTTTTGTTTTTGATAACTTTGTTGTCTCATGGAACTTGTCATTTTAAAATATTTCTTTTTGGTTCAGCTGTAAATGTATAAATGTTTCAAATCATCAGTTAAATTTTAATATTAAACACATCCCATAAATGAACACATACTGTAGTTTTGAAATGACCATTTCAATTATTTAAGTTAAAAAATCTATCCAAACCAGCCAGACCACAACCCTAAAGGTGAAAAAGTAAACGTCCCCTTAACCTAATAACTGTTGTGTGACAACAACTGCAATCAATAAGTTGCATTAACCTGAAATGAGTCTTTTACAAACAAACATCGAATTGTTTTATTCAGCCATATTGGAAGGTTCTTGAGCTTGAGCTCAATCAGTAAACCAGTAAATCTGAACTCCGCTTTGTAAATAAGAAAATGTGTTAAACACAGAAAGTTTATTATTTTACAAAGCATGCAGTTACTTTTTCACATAGGGCCAGTTTGTTTTAAATAACTGTCATCTTTTAATAATCTGTGGTAATTAGACTTTGCATGCAACAAAATGATCTTTGATATTAGAATTAGCTTGATGATCTGAAACGCTCTTGGGTGGCGAAAAAAGCAAAGACTTGAAATGGGCAAATATTTTTCCACAGGATTGTTTTTACATGCAGTCGTTTCAACTGGAAACCTCATCTGTTATGCTTTTTATTAGCTCTTTCCATCTAACTAAACTGGAATTAATTCAGAGTTGGCTCAGAATTACATACAAGATACGTGTATTATTTTCACATAAAAGTGGGCCTAGTGATTTTCACTGACAAGGTCAGTGAAAATTGGCTGCTTGCAAATTTTCATGGTCATGTGGGACTGTGATGCTCGATTTGCAGAGAAACAGAGACACAATGCTAAAACATGTAGGAGTAATATTTTTGCACATTGGTGTGAATATGATCATGAAGAGTGCCTTTTATGAGAAACTCAGATTTGGTTTCAATGCAGTGTAGTTTAATGGGAACTTGTTCGGAAAGAAGTTGATGCAGCTGTGTTTAAACGACAGATGAACGGCTTCCTCACAAAGTCTGTATTTCCACCACTCAACGTTTTTGTCGTTCAACTGCAGAGCTTTCCACTAGCCTAGACTGTTGATCACTCTTTGGCTAAGAGTTTTACAAGCCAAATCAATAGATTCACATTTCGAACTCACTGGCAAGGAAAACAGCAGAAATGCACTTTTGCCCCAACCGTAGAGAAAATGACTATTTGTGAGGAGTTTGAGGAGGCAACACCTAAGTAGCGATAGTACCAAAGGCAGTAGCCAGGACATCAAACAGTCAGTGACGACAGCAATCAAAAGTCACCAGACAGGGTTTGCCACCAATATTTTTGTCTTAAATATTTCTGCTAAACACCCATCGTTTTCAAGAAACAATAAACCAGCTTATGAATACCTTTGGAGCCCATCTGGGTATGAAATGTGAAAAATGGGTGGTAAATTGTACTGAGAAGTTTCTGAATGGTACTCTGATTTTTATGTAGGTTTGATGAAGGGAAAATCTGGTTAAACAATATCTCGTTTTGAGTGGTATGCCATTGGTCATAGCGGTTCGGTTTCATGGTCCGGCGTATTCAGGAGAGTTTCTCCCTGACTACACACTATCACTGACCTGTGGACCCACAACTGAAGACGGTTCGGGAATGCAGTTCAGGATTACAGTACAGAACAGTACAGTACAGAACCGCACCAACCCATTCCATGTTGCTCTGTGGAAACTCACACAGGAAACCAATTTGTGGGCTGTCCAGATTATTTTGTAGACAACAAATCTCGGTTCATCCTGCCCATTAGTTTTTCCTGGAACCGCTGTGGATGATGGAGACGTGGAGAGAGCAGTTGAAACGTATCACTAAATCTTATGACGTTCAAAGAAATGTTTGTGCTGCAAGAACAGCTTTTTCTGTGAGTTTTGTTGGCCCACAATAAACTGGATGTTGATTCAAATCTGAGCTAAATAAAGAAATAGTCATAGCAGAGTGAAAATGCTAAAATTAGCACAACGTATAAACACAATTAGCAGAACCTGAGGTAATCCATGTCTTCAGAGATGGAAACATAAATGTCTACCCCCTAATGACAACCTTAAACTAATGACAACTTAGCATGTTGCGTGACCACAAAAACTGTTTACATGAAACTGTCACGGGAATCCTCATAGCAATTTTGAGCAATTGAGCTGGAGTCATTGGGTGACTCCTTACAACACATCCTACCAACATTTAGTTTGTTGATTGGGTTTTTCTTGCTTTTAACATTTCATTTATTTACCTACCTACATTGTCTTTGGCAGTCATTGCGCAGTATACTTCCAGTTTCAACATCACCGCTGTAATGACGCATGGAGAAAAAGAAGTGAAGTTCAATTTTTCTTTTTGAAGCCGTTAAAATAACCCAATGTAATTTTAGAAGGCCGGTGTTTAAGATTAGCGATAAAAATCTAAATCTGTGTTTCGTGTCAATATATTAGAGTTTACAGACTGTTTTTATAAGTGTAGAATGTCAACAGTTGTAAATGTCATTATTAGTCCTTAACAACTAACTGACTGTGTCCTGTTTGTACATTAAATGTTGAAGACGTCTCATGCTAGAAATGACACCTTTGACATTATCACGGTTTATCAGAACCATTTGGATGAATACTAACAGGACATGTTTAAATCAGTTAAGAGGTACAACAGGGTTTTCTGTTTCCACTGTCCTATGTGCACAACATATACGCGCTTGCCATTAGTTGCGCTTTCATTGACGATATAATTGTGCAGGATGACATTTCAAAAATAAATTTACTTCATGGAAACATGGCAATTTCTTGTTTTTTGATAATGTTTTGGTGTCAGACTGAGGCGTTTCTTTTTTTGGCCATATCTAAAGGGGTTTATTTAGCAAAACTGCAGTGGAAGCACTTTTCATGTGACACACATGCACACAAGTCACATGACCAACAAGCGGATGTTGCCACTGGTGCAACCCACAAAGAAGAGGACGACAGGAAGTGGGAGGACAATAGGGCAACATGTTTTTTAATGACTTATTACATGAACAAATTTATTTATTTCATATTTAATTGAAACACCATAATTGCAAAATTGTGGGTTTTTGTGCACATTTGTTAAGAAAACTCAGTTATTGACTCCCAAGCTTCAGGTTCTTCCAGTAGGGCAATAATAGTAATAATGAGTGTTGCAAGTGTGTTTAAAGAAAGCGTGTATTCAATGTACACTTTGCCACCATCTCAAGACCTAGTAAATTATTTACCCATGAAGTCTATCTTTCAAGTAAGGAGATCTTTCGCTTCCTGCCTCTGATTCAAATGGCTTTTTCAGTTCTGAACATGTTTGTAAGTAAGAGGCTCATAAGTTCTAGTCAGAACAATTACTCTAATCGGACCATTAAGGGCACTAATGGGACAATTAGGATGCATGAGTCACTGGCCATGGCTTGGATCGTTGTTTCCTGATGATTCAAAGATGTTACTCAGTGCGCTACTATCTGAGAAATCCTCCAACCTCCCGTGGCAACCACTCAGCCTCAGTGGACCTAACTCCACTTTTGAGATGTCTCTCCTCCTCGGAGATGCAGTTTCCTCGATTCAGAGCCCCTCCTTTGCGACTCTCCCGCTCAGCTCCTTCAGACTAGCCACCAGCAATTAGCAAACACCTGTTTCAGAAAGAACAGGAGTTTTTAAGGAGACAGATGCCCAATATCACATAATATCAATATGTGTTAAATGACAAAGTCAATTTTTTAAAGTCATATTTGATATCTGTAACATTTTATAACAACTCAAGGTAACAGTTACTTGATTATGCTACAAAATTGCACTATGTGGCTGGAAAACACATAATACTGCCCCTTTACATATGGGGGGGCAAATAAACGCACAAGTACGTAACATCACAGGTAAATAGCTAGCCAGTTGAACACTGTCAACTACACACACTTGATCCCAATTTACATGTACTATTCAAACCTAGCAGGAGATAATATTCCAAGAAATTGTCTGTATTTCCTCATGTTTCGAGTCATGTAGAATGCATCCTTCATTATGCAAATCTTCAGATGTGACTGCAATGCAAGGTTTAATATTTTCCATTTGCAAACGCCATGCTCAAAGGCACTTATTCACTGTGAGTTTTTGGGCAGACCTCCAAGCTGCAGAAGATAGAATTTTATAGCTTTTAAGGATAAATTATGACATGAATTCAGTTTACTTAAAGGGCCATTGAAGTTCAGGTCCAAATATTCAGATATCTTTTGCGGCTCAGCAGCAAGGCAAACACTTGACAATTTGATCTTTATGGATGCTGCGGAAAATGCATTTGCCTACATCCCGACCACCTGGTCACACACACGGCTGGACAGATTCCCTTGAAGATGGATCTGTATCTGCTGGGACAGAAGGAGTGTCTGGGCTTGGCCCGGAGGCTTCAGTCAGCCCAGATCACTATCACACAAATCAAAGTGACGTTTGCTTGAATGCCCTGAAGCTCACTGTGACCCACATTTCTCCACCTTTCCTTTTGTCTGATCTCCGAACGTGTGGGATCATTTGCAGCATATCACCACATCTGCTAATGTGGTGATATGCGTTAGTCCATGTTGGTTAACGCTGTCCTAACCAGGGTTTCTTTTCTGTGTTATGGTCAAGAAGAAAGTAGCAAAGGTGACATTTCGTCACGATGAGTGAAAGTGGAATAGAACGACTCGGTGCTGGAGGTGAGTTGGGTGCTATATCCAGGAACGACACGTTTCGTCCTGTCATGTTTGGCTGCTGCGTTTCGCTTCATGTGTTTTTGGTATTAGTGGGATATAAATCAAAAGGGGCGGTTTGGGTGGGAAAAAAAAAAACGAAAAGTCATGTTACATCAGAAGGATTTAATAACGACAAACAACCTTTTAGTTAACAAATCGCCTTCCAGAAATCCTCTTACAGGCTTCTGCCGATGCTACCACAAAACACTGATCCTTTTACAGCGGCTCTCCAGAGTCGACACACTCCTGTTGAACTGTTCACTTTTTGTGATTGAAAAACTTAAGACCATTATGAATCACTGTGGCTTTTGCCACCAACGTCGCAAAGTTTAAAAACATAAAATAATCAGTTCACATAAATTTACTTACGTTTGTTTAAGCTTTAAGCATTAGTCCACTATCTGGCAAAAGTCGTCCAAATCTTATCGGATTGTGAGGTCATTTCTTGTCCCTGGTAACTGCATAGATTTAGTTCCTTACTTTGAATAGGACATAAACGTCCTCCCCTGCAGTCAACCTGTGTTGATTTGGATGCATGAAAAAGATCAAATCTCGCTTCGTCCTCAACCGTCTTGCACGTTTTTCAGTCCAGGCTGGCGACTTTGTGGACGTATTCATAACTGTGGCAAAACCTTATTTTTGTCACAGCCACAAGTATTAATTTAACAAGGTGCACCCATATGCATGTCATCTTCTCCGTTTTATATTTTCTCCCAAAGATAGTGTTTTTTTTTTTCTTTTAGGGGACGAATGAAAGTGGAATACAAAGTCTGGAGGGAATTTGTCATAAATTAAACAATTTATTATGAGCATTTGGTCTACCGATATTTGTAGACGTTAAATATTAAAGACAACAAATTTAGTGTTGGAATGTCAGAAAGGAAATTTTGCGAATGCCATGAGCTCGCCCAGGAAGCAGGTGCTGAACAGACACCCGAGGTATTCCTGTTCACTTTGTCGTGACATGTAGCTTTTCACAGGTCTGCAGCGTGACCTTCTCAATGTGCTGTTGGTGTCAGTCCTGTATAAAAGCCTGGAACACATACGCAGATAAAAATCTATGTTGTTACAGAGAGAGGGGCTTATGGTCTGCTGCTACTTTTCATGGACGAGAATGAAGGAAAACAGCAAATCTAAGGAGTTTTGTTTTCATATTTTTAGGCAGTAAATGGCTCATTTGTTTATATGAAAGCTCATCTAAGAAATGGTCGACATAAGAAAAAAATGACAACAGCACGAAAACTGAATTCAATGATTTGTTGGGAGTGTGAAGATACTATGATTGGCTAACCATTAGCTGCTAATGGCTATGAAGTCTGTCTCTGCTTTGAAGGGCTACTTAACAGTTTGTTGGAAAGTGAAAATACTGAGATTGAATAATTCAATAATGGTCTGAAAGTCTTTAAAAAAGGCTACTATGGACTTTTGTAGGACATGAAAAGAAAATACATGTGTAGTTTAGTGAATCCAGGATTGATTTTTTTCCTACAGATTCTGCAAAACAAATGTAATTTTACAATTTACTTTAGAACAAAAAGGGGCATTCTTGCCCCTAGATAAAAAAAAACAAAAACAAAACATTGCTAAAGCCACAGGCAGACTACAGTTCTACAAAAGCGCAAAAAAAAAAAATGAAAAAAATGACATCATCGTTCAAAACTTCTCCATTTCTCTGATTGGCTGGGAAGAAATTCTTTTGGAGGAATCCAGGTGAATGGGAGAAAGTCCAGACTGTGCTCTGAAGCGAGAATTGAGTCGAGCAAAATTGTAGTAAAGATGCAAAATTTGTCTTTTTCAACAGATTACTGTACAATCAGTAATAATAGTCCAGTAGTTTGCAACAGTGTCAATAATAGCCTCCTACTATCTTCATGACAAAGTGTTTTGTGTTCAGTTAATTACTATTGTCATAATTGTGATAAGGCCTAATATAATATGTTGTCCAAAGTTCTGTATTAATCACAGATCCTATTAAATATGCAGTAATTGCATGTGGAAGTACTACCAGCACTACGGAATCATTTACTCTATGAGTCTAATGTAAATGCAGTCGTTTCCTGACTATTCATGATTCACCTGCACAGAATGGAAGTGTGGGCTGGAACTAAAATAGGAACAGTAATGAAAAACAAAAAAAAAAAGGACAATGGATCCATTTAGCAAATTGTTCCCATTGTTTAATTAACCTCAAATCATTAACCTTGGGTTCTTATTCGTGTTGTTGATGGATCTAATCCCAGTACACTGTCCAGAAATCTGGACAGCACACTTTAAGGCAGTCTTGTACTAAAAAAAGCTCTAGTTTCTAATGTGCAAACGACTTTTAAGACGCAAATTTCATCCAAAATCCAAATAACCTGCAGATATTGATATTGTTTGGCTCTGATCCAGTCAGTTTTTGCAGCACGTGCTTATTTTGAAAATTCGGCTCTCTGAAAACCCATTTGCCTCTGAAATATGTCAGATCAGGAAATACATTTTTCTTAGCAATAATCTCGCAACAAAAATATGAATTTAAAGGTTCGGCGAAGGAAAGGCTGAAAGGGACGGACAGACGGGGAGATTTGCCAATTGAGACGTTTTCCGATTTCAAAGGTCCGGACTTTCTTTCTGAGTTCTGTGTTCCCTCAGAAACTAGCGTCTTTCCTCAAGACACGAAATTCACAGAAAGAGAGGCAGAAAAAAAAGAAAGGAGGTGGAGAAAATGAAGCGAGGGGAAGCAGCTGCCTACTCGTTTCTTTGAGAAGAGAGGTGAGCAGTTTGAGTCGGTCTCAGAGGGAAAGCGCTGGCTGCACGTTAGCTCTTTTTAATGGCTCCATTTGAACTAATTTACTACCATCGTCTGCAAATCTGAACACAAGATGGATGAAATAAAACTCTGCAATGTTAATATCCAGCCTGCAATCCTTTTTAATAAAACAGAGGAGGCCAATATCCTAACATTAGTGAATGATGAATAATGCAGAGACAAATTATTACATGTCCTGTTGGTCCAATGGAGTCAGATTTAATAAACTATAAGAACTACTTCCAGCTCTGATTACTACTAGGTGCTTACTAGCGCTATATTAGTTAGCTTGTATTTGCCTGGCAATATTTAAATGGCAGTATTATGTATTTCAATAGCACAATCAAGTAACCACGTTACCTTCAATTGTTATAAAAATGCTCCATTTATATCAAACATGACTTAAAAATAATTTGACATCGGAATCTAACGCTTTGAAATTGGGCCTCTGTCTCTTTAAGAAGCTCCTGCTCTTTTTGAAACTCTGCCTTCAGGAAGTAATTACAACATGGCTCCTCTATTAACTTTTTTAACGTTTTTACCAGTGTTGCTCTGAGAAATATCTTGTATATTGAGCTCAGAAGATGTGCCTTTCCACCAGATGTTTGCTAATTACTGCTGGCTAGTTTGAAGGAGCTGAGTGGGGGGAGCCACCGGGGAGGAGTGCTCCGTGATTTTGAAACTCAGCTTGGAAACTGCAGCTCAGAGGAGGAGACTCGCGTGGAAGGCGGGGTTAGGCCCAACGAGGCATTTTTGCACGGCTCAATGGTTGCCGTGGAGACTAAAGGATTTCTCAAACATCTACGAAAAGAAATGTGACATGGGTATGTTTTGGTTGAGGGCCCTTTCATTCTTGCGTCCACAAAGAATGGACCAAGCTGCCGTGCTCAATGTTAGCGTGATGTGACGAGTCGGGCTCTGGGTTTTGCGGACGCGTGGGCGTCTTCGCTTGCAGCCACTGGTCGATCCAAACGGCCCGATCCACGGCCCGTCCTCGTAAATGGGACGATCAAAACAGAAAATTGAAGGCAACGCTTGACACACTGCGCGGGCAACAAGACTCCAGTTCACCACAAGTAGAAACTTGTTCTTGAAAGCTTAGAACGATAAAGTGCTTCAGCCGAAAACAAGAGGGCTTAGTGGAGAGAACGGCTGTTTCATCTGGTAAAAAGCCTCGGTTTAAGGTGCATATCAGAGGCAGCGGAGGAGGCAGACACGGGAGGGAACGTGATTCAGAGTGCAGAGACTGATGGCAGCTATTTGTTGAAGGGGTGAGTGTTTAGCCCACATTCAGATGGAAAGGCACGGTAATATTATGACTGCGGATCCGAGTGAAACCTAACTTTTGCATTAAAGACGTGGAGGGGAAAAATAAAAATGTGAAGGACGTGCTTTTTTTTTTTATTTTTTTTTTTTAAAGGGGATTTTACAGGTTTAAAAACATTGTGAAGCTTTAATTTTACGTGGGCTTTCAGCTGTAGGCAATGCGAGGTGATTCATTTGGGGTTACATTGTAAATTGTACTGTACCAAGCAGTGAACAAGTTTCTTTTTATATTAAGTGGAAAAAAAAAATACTTTAAACATTTATGCAATAGAAGTGCACAAAAAAAAAAAAAAAAAAACAGGTTTTACAAAATAAAACCTGGAAAATTTGGTTTCTGGATCAAAAATGATTTCAGAAACAGTTCTTGGGAACCATTGTTTGAGGGGTCCAACACCATAAAAATTCTTTATGCCTGATATATAAGTCCAACTACATTTTTTTTTCCTTCTGGCTCTGATTGGTTGTTTCGAAGAGAAGGCACGGGTCATCCGTCTCACACTATACTGTCATGACATAGTGACATTACCAACAAAAATGTAAGAAGATGTATATATGTTTTTAAAGTTACATACTGCAGTTTTAAAGCAGTTTTTATCGACATTACCAAATACAACTTGTGTCCAGAGCTTTCCCTGCTGCTGACCCAGATTCCATAGAAACAGGGTGAAAAGGAGAGAGAGCCTTATCTGTGAAGTAATTTCCTCTGTCTCTGAGGCAGGCGACGACAGCGCTGCCCTTTACGGTCACATCCAATATTTCAGCGTGGAAACAGGCTCGCAGTGCCCGGCCTTTTCCGATGTCTTTGAAGGTTTTAATATCGGGGGGGATGTGAAGCGTTTACAGCGAGTCGGGAACGGCGAAAACACGGAACCCGTCAAGTCCAGCAGAAAACAACAGCTGCTTTCGGTTACGTTCAACATGGCTGTTTTTCAAAATACCACTTTTTGGATTTGGATTTTATTTGGGAATTGACATCAAGAATGAATTACATTTAAAAAAAAAACCTGCTGCTTTACCCTGCTAATTCTGATGCTAATTTGGCTAAATAATTGTTAGATTACTTTGTATAAAATACATTTTCCTGAAACGTCGATCTGTTTCCATAAATGCATTGGAACACCTTGTAATTTGCCGAGTACCTAATAAAAGATCTTTCTTTTTTTTTCCCCACCAGTTTTGCACATCTAAAGCTTGACCTTTTTGCTCTTTCTTCTTCACAAAAGAGGTCAAGGTCAGTGGGACTGAATGGAAATCAAATGTGATCAATTTTCAAGTCTTGTCACAGAAACACTGTGACAAGTGTATAAAATATAACAAAATACAAAAGTATATTCCATAGTAATGGAGAATCTGTCTCCATTGTTTGCTTCCAACAGGGACTGTGTGAAGAAGGGACGGAGGAAGCGACACTGAAAGGAAGACAGAGAAGAGAGGAAAAAGATGAATGGAAATGGTGATTGATTTGTCAGCTGCGTTGCCCCGGCAACCGAAACCCAAATCACAGCAGGAGGTTTCTGATTCTTTTTTTTTCTTTTTCCCCTCCCTCAGGTGTTTACAGTGACGATGCAGGATGAGACATGGGGAGACAAGCTGCAGTCCTGATGCGTAAAGCTGGACACCAGAAACAACGGAGACGAAACGTGTCATTTGCTACAGCGTTGATTACTTACCACTTACTATATACACATACATTTCCACGGGGTAAAAATGTGCCAGTTAAAGTTTGTTAACTCTCCATTACTTTATATTATACAGAATAAATCAAAACACAATGTGAAATAAAGCAGAATGAAATAAAGACTTTTTTTTTTAAGTCTGCATCGGGCATTTGTATTTATGATGAAAGTGCAGATGGAGACATTCTTAGCAGCATGACGTAATCTAATGAAAGCACGTCTTCTATGACTGCTGTATCCTTAATATTGAAGGCAGATCTTTTTGAACCATCAGGCGCTTTCAGATCAGATCAGAGACAAGCACACACCCCGGTTTCCTCAGACGGGCTTCTTTAATGAGACAGTAGCTGCATTTCCATTACAAATGTGCCCAAAAACTTGGTCAATATTCCACCGATGTGGACAAAAACAACAGCTCTGCAGGTGCCTTTTTTACCTGAGATGGAGTCAAAATACCTTTACTACAGTTCTTTACTAAATTCTCTAAGGGTTAAAGTGGACTTAGCATCTGTGAATTTATATATTTCCAGAATTTTGGTTTTTTTTTTTTAACTGGATTTGGACTTTGACTGGGCCAGTCTAACACATGGCTGAGCCTACCCGGTTTCTGTAGCTTTCTATCAACTCTGACCTGCTTCCTTGTCTCTCCCCTAAAAAAAATAAAAATAAAAAAACATAATAAAAAAAATCATCCACACGGCATGATGCTGCCACCACCGTGGTAGCTCTCTTAAGCGTTTCTCTGATTAATTCTCTTGCCGACAGGACCCGTCGCCTTTTACGCCACACAGCCACTGTTTCGCCATACCTCATTAAGCTACACCAATTCCACATAGAGGGAGCTGCCAAAATGCAGGATGTGAGGAAATGTCAGATATTATCCTCTGGCAGCCTCATGTAACCCCTGAGCGTATGTCAAAGATAATCCTCTTATAGGGGAGAGGAGTTGCACCAATAGAGAACAAAATACAGTTTGCCTCTTCTGTCCCCTGCTTTTACTAATGAAAATTGAGGATTTTTCTTTTTTTTTTTTTTTGCTGCTGCTTCTGCTGAGTAATCTATGTTGGGAAGACAAGCCTCTGATCTCTAATCTATGACGTTCAGAACGATATCCTGTCGGATGAACACGTGCTCGGGAAATAAAACGGACCCACAGGAATGTCCGCAGGCATGTTGCAGGTCACAGTGAGAGTGGTGAGAGAAAAAGCAGCCAGTCAAAATGTTCCTGCAACACAGAGTGGGGATTTGAGCTGGTTGAAATCGATGAGGAAGCTCAACACGTCTCGCGATTCCCCTCTTCTCACTTTAACACCGACATAAGCTGCCGCAATGTGCTGCTTAGGTACAGTCATTAACTTTACATACAATTAATTCACCTTAATCCATGTTAAACCAAAACAGGTTATATATATATATATATATTATGTATATAAAATTAAATTAGCTAGAGATAAATTATTTAAAATAATAGTTTGACTTATAAAATTGACTACTTTTTAAAATGACTTGTTTTGCAATTGTCCTGATACTACTCTAATGACATGAGCATCAATTTTAACATTTAATGAGAAAATAACAAAAACAAAGGGACTCAAAATAAATGATGTTTATTACTCCAGGTACTAATCTGAGCCTCTGTTTTTACAGCAAACTGTAGAAAGTACCACAGCAGCATCGATAGACGGAACCTCATCTATGTGACTTTTATTGTGATTGCACTACACTACAGCAGAGCGCACGGCCTGACATTCATTCATTTTCAACATTTTATTTACAATAAAGCAAAAACAAAAATAAACTCCTAAAACGAGGAGAAATGTAAACAAGGTTTATCATTCATTACGCTCCGCAGAGCAGCTCCGGTCGCCTACAGAGGAATAAAGTTTTATTCTTGCTTGTAATCTACATTCAGGAGCTGAAGCCAAATGCTGCTAAAAGTCTGAACAAGAGAGAAGAAAGTTGCAAAATTGGCTGCTAAAAGTCCCGTGTGCTGAGGAGTCCTGGACACAGAGGCTCCAGGGTGGCTCTGTGTTGGATGCAGTTCTGTAATTGTCCAACAGGAGGTGCTGGTCTAACATGGCAGGAGGAAGACTTGATCCAGTACATGCAGAACTCCTCCACTGCAAAAGAAAAAGAGAAGCATAAATTGAAAGCCTGAAAATGAGAAAAAAGTTTATTTTAAAGCGTCTCCTACGGAGCTAAATTGGGGCCATAAATTTGTTGAAAAGAAAAGAAAAAAATCGAAACGAAAAAGAGAAAAAGAAAACTGAAATGTTCAAAATTACATGTCAGATTCAAGATTTTTTTTTTTTCAGGTTCAGTTTCTTTTTTGAAGAAGCTTTATGGCCCTGATTTAGCTCTCTATAATGGAAAGAAAATTAAATGTTGGACTGAAATAGACAACTTCATGTTTTTCACTTCTATTTTTTTTTATTCAGCTGCACATATATTTTTTTCTTTTAGAATCAGATTCAAATATTAATTGAATCATTTCATAGAAAAAATAGCAATCATCACTTCAGGAATGGAAAAATGTGTGGCGGTTGAGTGTATTTATGTCTTTCGTCTGGAACAATGCTGTAAAAAATGCCAAAAATCACTTTTGTTTTCCATTTTTGACCTTAAAAGTGTTAAAAGGAAGTATCCTGACCCCACATAAAAAATAGAGGAAAAAATATTGAATATATAATTGACTTAGTTTTAAAAACATTTTTTTAAAAATCAACAGAACACTAATGAGCTTACAAAGAAGATAATTACTTTCTTGTACAACCAATCCAATGATGTAGACAGTTGTATTCAAGGCCATTCCTTATGGTGGGCCCTGTCTTTCTTCTTCTTCTCATTTTTCTCCTTCTGCAATCTCTCCAACTCGGCCTCGTACATCATCTCCTGGATCAGGTATTTCTCGCGGCGCATCCGGTCCCGCAGGTCCTTGGGTAGGTCCGGGATTAGGTATGCAATCAGGGTCTTTATGGCGAAGACCATGTGCTGTGGAAACCGAATCAGAATTCAGAGAGCCAGATCTCTGTGATGTAAATTAAACCCACATTTTCAGTGAAATGTGTCAATTATTCCAAAATAAAGATATAGGCGAAATTTTTCCGACATTTGTTTGCAACAAGAACAAAATAACGCAATCAGCATCAACACAAACAGACCTCAAAAACAATGATGAACGCCAGCCGGGCTGCCAGGACGTGCCAGAACTGCAGAGTGTAGGTGTATGGCTCAGTTGAGTCCGGAGGCTCCCTGTAGTCCCGATACCTAATGGGGAAGGTAAAACAAAAAAAATAATTAAAATAATCATTGAGGTCACACAAAAAACACTTTCATTTGTCTGCTTTCTCCTACTATTTGGAAAGACATATTCTGTATTTGTATTTGGAAATGCAAAATAGTGGAGGTGCACCAAAAAATTAGCTACAGAGTTGAAAACCCAATCCTTTCCCGATCATTAAAACACACCATACCAACCAATTTGTGCTAACTGTAACACTCTTCAGTGAGGACGTTGTCAATGAGGGGAGAAGATTTGATATTAGTGATTTTCAGCATCAGTGAGGGGTGAGAGGATGCTTAAATTAATTATTAATTTCAAAATGTTGGTAGCATTTTGGATATCTTAGAGTTCAGGACAGGATGGATAGAGCGACAAAATCACTGATGCTTACAATCAGTCATGCTCACCTTGTTGGTTTTGCTAGTTAAGAAAAAATTTCTGAAGACGGGTTAAAATGTCAACTTCAATTGACAATGTGTTGCTATTCAAAATGCCAAAGATCAGAAGTCGCCACAGAACTCTTAATGGTTGAATCTATAAAACAAACATGTTTTTTCGGGTGTTTCGGACACATCCACACAGATTACATAGTCCTTTCAACTTCACCTGCAGTACTTCACAGCTTCTTCAAAAAGTTCAGAGCCATTGGTTCTTGGCTGGGATCTCTTCTCAAAGTCAGAAACTCGGAAGACAGACAGACTGGCATTTACATAACCCATCATACACCTGGGGAAAAGAAAAGAAATAGCTTTTAACACATACATTGAAACTGACATCATACACCATGCAGCATGGAACGAAAAGAACAGACGAACTCTTATGAGGTAGGATAACTCTTACCCCTCCCCGGCTCGATCCTGACCGGCACATGGTCCGTACTTGTAGGCATAAACGAGACGAGGGATGAAGTCCGAGGTGACGGCGATGACAAAGGCGTTGGTGATGACGGACAAGATGCCGATACCCTCCAGAATGCCATACCAGATTCCTGAGTCACAGAATACTTAGATACCAAAATAAAGCGTCTTTTCACAGAAGAATTCATAGCCTTTTCCTTACCAATGTCTTTGGCTTGTGATGGAAGAGGTCGCCGCCACTGGGTGACGAACTTGTAGGCGTCTAAACGGATCTCGATGATGTTGTTGATCAGCGCTAAGAGAGGAGCCAAAGGAAACGCGGCCACGAAGATGGTGGTGAAGCCGAACTGCAAAACTGACACAAAGACAGCACGTCTTCGTTGACCGGTTGAACGGTGCAGCGGGTGTAGTTCAGGCTCCGAGATCTTCTATCATCCGATTTACTTACAGGTGACTTCACCGTGACAACTAATCTAAGTAACAGGGTCAACCAAAAAAAAGAAACTTTCCAGACCGTCCCCTTCAAACAATGCTACGGTTTTCCTTCAGTCACGATTCTACCCAGTCTCTTCATTGTTTGATTTACTTGTTCCATTCTAAGTCTACATAACTGCTTCTATTCCTGCTCAGTCGATCCCCCCAAGTAATTTCCTGATTGATGTGTGCACTTGCTTACTATCTCTTCCAGGCTTTCTCTGACAGTCAATAATGATCTCTGAACATCAATCATTTTCACATACTTTGAACACTCAGTTTCAAAGAGGCATATTTAAATATGGAGGCATATTTTAATAAGGAGGAACAGCTTGGAATGGTGCAGATGAGTTCAGGCAGACAAGGTTATAGACTGCTATGGAGTAGGAGGCCAGGAGCGGGTTCTGGAGATTTAGGTTCTTTTGGGTCTCTTCTCTTGAGAGCGCGAGACCCAAAAGAAGAGTTACAGTAATGAATGCAGAAGACCTGCATTCAGTAAATGAGTACACTGGGATGGACAGAGATTGTTTCTGTGATGTATCAGGGTGAGGTGAGTGGAGTTAGTGGCCAGACCTTTAACCTCAAGTCAAAGGGAAATGGTAGCAATGATTGTATAAAAAAATGTTTTAAAAAAAGAACTTGATTTTCTTAGAAACTTACAACAAACAATATTTTAGAGATAAAAACAGTTTTCATAGACGTTATTAGTATTATGTGTTTGTTACCCACGCAGCCAGATGGACGTTTCCCATTAACTAAAAAGCTTCTGTAGTATTTAGATGGAAGTATTCTTGATGCAGTTAGTCTCACAATATATAAACTGTTTATTAAAAGGAATATACTTTGATTTGCTCACGAGTCGTTTCATGAAATCCTTGTTGCATGAAAACAACTGGAATAGTTTCAAATTCCACTTTACATACCCAAATACTCCACAGTATGGCGCCATTTCTCTACAGAGATTTATTATGAAATCCCGTCCTATCATTTCCGTAACACTTGTTAATTAATCCGCGCTAAAACTTATTCCACTCTGACGCAAACGTGAAAGAAGAGAGTTTACACGTCCTGTGAAGGGAAAGGAAAGCGGCAGCGAATACCGGAGCAGATGGATGTCACAATTACATAACGTGTACAGCAGATCAGCTCCATAATGAAAAAATGTTTTGTTTGAATATTTTCATGATACTGGAAGAGATTAAAACCGTGGAACGGGCTATGAGGTCACCTCAAAGCCCGGCACCGATATTAAATATTTTTCTGCGGGGGCTGAATGAAGAACAGAAAGCGAATAGAGGGCTGACTCACTCATCTTCAGGTACTCGTCAAACAGTCCGTACGCGTTCATTGACTGCAGGTTGTAGTCCCGCTCCCACTGGGGGAGGCTGGCCTTGGGGATGTGGCCGTGCTCTCTCTTTAACCTCTGTCGAGTCCACCAGTTCTGGATGAGCCTGGAAGCACAATGCAGGGCGACGCAACAGACATGTCACTCCTGAAGTAGAGTTTGCTGTGTTGATTTAGCTTTGTTAAAACCGGTTATAAACCAGTCACGGCTTATCCAGACAATAGGATGTCGGGACCTTTTTTAAATTTTATTCTTGAACTGCCGCTGAACTATTTTGTTCCCCCCTCAACCAATAGTCACATGCACAATTTGGAGGTGAAAATGTTTAGGACCGTCCAAAGGGCAATGACAAAACTGAGCAAAAAAAAAAAATCCCCGAAGAGAAGCTGAACCTACGGGTAGCCGAGCTCCATGAAGGTGTTCCACGTCTGTTTCAGTACCATAATGATGCCCATCTGCATGCAGAGGTCGATCAGGCAGCCACTGGGATGGCACTGCAGCAGCAACAAAAACATATTAGATCAGCAATTACAAAAAAAAAAACCCAAAAAACCCCTGAACACTAATGAGAGTCATCATTGGTCTATTTGGTTTTGTTGGTAACAGTTACTTGGGAACATGAAGCAATTCCAGTATGCTGGAACCTCATGCATTTTTGCCAAACATTTATTTGGCAAAAATGTCATCGGCTGAACAAAATGTGTCTTTTGATTGTCGAGGAAATGTACGGCGTGAACCAGTGAGCACAGTCACGGTTCTGCACGGCTACAAAAGGCCGACATGAACTGTCCTCATCCCATTAGAGGAGTTTTCCATTTCTGCAGCTGCAGAAGCACAAGAGGGAGCACATTAGCTCAGCGGCAAAAAGTGTCCGCTCAGGTCTTCTGTCCCGGTGGACTTTCTCCGTGCTTTATTTTCCTCGCATGTTCCCAGAAGTAGTATTTACCAGAGATGAGGGTTAAATGCTTGGTGAGTGGGTTTACAGTAATAGCCCAGTTTCTAATTTCTACCTCCAGGAATCCACAATTCTTGGCTATGCCGTCATGGAAAAACTCACTTCCTCCAGCTTCCAGCGATTGATGAGGCGTAGATACGCGCCTGGCCGACCGGTGAATCTGTCGATAGAACAACATCACTGACGATCACAGTCAAACATTTGTACTGACTCAGTAAGTGATCAGCAAAGGGCTGGAAAGGTGAGTCTGATACAGAGAAACTCTCTTATTTCACATGAGATTATGTATAGTTAGCTATCCAGATTTGATACAAAAGTAGCATTGCTCTTTTGTAACATCAATAATACTTCCTATTTCAACTTGATTTTTTTTTTTTTTAGCATTTACAAACAATTTTTTCCTTATTTTTTTGGACTCTTATCCCCGTTTATAAGTTTGCTTTGTATTCCTTTTTGTTTGTTTGTTTGTTTTCAAATTTCGCCACATAGCACAACTAGTTTCATGTTTTTACAGTTGCTTCAGTCACGATTCACGTAAGGAGCGGAACGCTAAACCTCCCCACCTTCCCAAAAAGAAGGCGATGTAGAAAGTTGAGCTGTTGAGATTGACGAACTGAAAAAGGAACATCTTGAAGGTGAAGCTGTTCTCCCACTCTGACTCCGTCCTTGGCTGCTCTGTAGCCGCACGGGGGAAGAAATAAAGTGCAGTTGATTTATGTTCCTGGTTTCAGGAACGCCCGACGACTCGTGGACAAGTTTACAGACCCAGACACTCGACTGTGCATTCGAGATGTGCAGAAGTGGTGCTACGTTTTAAGACTTAAACGTGTCTTACCTAAATTTGTGAGGAAAAGGGCGACTCTTTCATAAAGCTGTGAAAGAAAATAGGAACTCAGTACATCAGTCTGTCTACCACCTAACATATGTGACAAAAAATGGGAACAGACGGCTGGCTGCGAGCGCTTTTGCAGCAGGTCGGCGGTGAGCGGCTGCCTCACCACGTTGAGGAGCATGATGACGCAGAAGTTGATGCAGACTGCGGTGCTCGTCGTCGCCACCTGAGAGTTGTTTCTGATGAGCGCCCAGCCAAAGGCGGCGAAGGTGCTGACGGTGATCACGCGGTAGATCACTATGCCAAACACGGCGGCGATCACCACCAGGATCTGGGAGGTCAGAGTGAGACAGGAACATGCTGTGCGAGAGAAGAGCTGCTGCGTTTCACTAAGCTACAGCAAAAGAAGAACGGATTTTGGATGCTAAATGTTTGGCTTCTTCAAGGGCACCAACTTTTTCACTTGGAACATCAGCTAAATACAAAAAATATAACATCTGAATGGAAAGAGAGCGACTGTTAGCTCCATTTAGCCACAGGGGTCGGCGGCTTTATGAGCTGGAGGCTCCTAAACTGCAGGAGCCTCGTCTTGAAGGCGGGGCTATGTCCACCCAGGCGTTTTGCTCAGCTGAATGGTTGCCATAGCAGATGAGAGGATTTTTGTCAAACATACATAGAAGAATGAAGGTATGTTTTGATTAGAAAAAAAGGAGCAGGTTTTAAGAAAATTACATGCCTACTGCACAATGGTAGAACATGGAAAAGCACGCAGGTGCTGACCCACTTTCACACACCGTTTATTATTCACAATAATAATAAATCGTTCCATTTTTATTCCCAGAAGTCTGACTCACGGTATCCTGATTCTGTTTCTGTTCAAAGAAGCTAACGACTGGGAGGAAATGGTAAACAGTTGCCATGGTGACATGGCTTTTAGCTGGTTGATGCTTTAGCCACAGTGAGGATCTGGGCCACGTGCTGGCCCACAATCAGTATTACCGCCATTTTTGACATGCAGATGCAGATTTTTCTAAAAATGGAGGAGAGCGACTGTTCATTCACTAATCTATATTAGTGAATGATGTATGTTCACTAATGTAGCAGCTGCTTCTTCTCCCCATGCTTCTGTTTGACTCGTTCAACATTGTCGTGATGTTGTAATAATTAATTGCTCCAGCCTTCAAAATGCTAGCTTAAAATATTACATTAACTGTGAAGGAAGATGTATTTAGTAGAATTTAAAGCTTTAAATTTAACGAAAGAGAAGGTATTTTGTTCTAATCTTCCAAAAAAACTGAACTAGATTTAAAAACATACATATAAATACACAATAGAGCCTGTGTCTGAAACATTTAAATAATCAAATAGAGAAATTAAGATTTTATTGATGTTTTATAGACCCACCATGAAGAATATTCCAGACGATGAGACGAGAAGGCGGCTGTACTTGTCGGTGAAGGCCTGGTGGGGCTCCGGCTTTCCAGATATGGGGTTCATCCGCTCCTTCTTGGAGTATTTGGCCTCAAACTGGGGCCTGATTTCATCCTGGATGACCAGAAACAGGGGAGTTCGTGCACCACTTCACGCACAAAAGAGCGCAGAGACCGCGTAACGAGAGTTCTTAATCGTGCAGCAAATCCACTCGGAGGACGAAGGAAATGAAATCCTTTTACCTCTTCCTCCTCCCAGTCAATGAGGTCCCAGTCGTATGCCAAGACAGCCCTTCGTCTTTTCCAGAACTCTAGGAAGACAGTTGCTGGAGGAAGGAAAAATTGAAATTCATTATTCTCATCGCGTGTTTTTCTTGCAATGAGAATGAAGGTGAATTTATTGAATTGCCTTCTCTTTCTAAAGTGAGAATTGATGTATTTGTGGAGATTACTGCGATTCTGGTCGTCTCTTCTGCATTTTTTTCCCCTTTCATTTCACTTTTGTCTCTTAATTATTGTGGTGCCTCATCTGCTCTGAAAGTAGGACCTCATGTGATCTGCACTTCCAATTCTGCTGTAGCAACGCGACCCATCAACAAAAAGTAATCAAATATCCTACAACCATCTTTATTTCTTTATAGGGGGCAAATGTTTGCTTAGTAAAAGTGTTCTGCTTGTATGTATAGCTTTTGTTGTACGCGCTGGTAAACATTTGGGCAATTGAAATGGAAACAAAAGCGACTAATGAAACTGTCTTGTGATTGGTGTCCTCACTGGTCAACACACTGAATATTAATTCAGTCTTTATTTCCTATTTCAGAAAATCTTCTGCTGCCGTTTCACATCAACTGCTTTCCCAATACGTTTCTTCGGAATGAGGGACATGTCAGCCGTTTCAGGTCCAGCTGTTTAAATGTTTCCAGGCCAAACGCTCAAAACAGGACCCGGAATTTCCCATTCCATGTCAAGTTTTAGCTGGATCTGGGTTTCCTCACTTTGCCTTAAACCAAGCATGATTAGGTTTGCATTTAAAAAGCCTGATTGAATAATTTAAGCTATAAAGTGGAGGTTATTCCCAGAGAGAGTCCTGAGGCAGAGGTTGGGTGGTTCGTCTCTGATCAAAGTCCTGTGGATAGCTTACTCATTGCACATGTTTACCTGCCCCTCTGCTCTAATCACTGCCCTTTATTCTCACAGTCTCTACCCTCCTCTTGTCTGCGCTCTGTCCCTCTACCACTTCCAGGTCCGCCATTAGCCCTCAGAGAAGTGGGATGTTTTGAAAGCGAGAGGCTTTCAGCTGTCTGGGAAGGGCCCAGCTTTCCGCTGGGAGCCGGCAGGGAGCCCATGCCGAAGGGCCATAATGAAGGGATTTGAGTGCATTCTCCGTTGCCAGTGAACCCAAGCCGTATCCGACGGGACAGCAGAAGAGCTGCAGCGCTTTTCCGTCTGCTGCAAAACGTCTCTCATCTCAGGTTCATCAGAGGTTTAGAGTATCTGTGAGTTGCAGCTTTTAATTGTTCTTTTTTGTTGTTTTTTTTTTTTTTTACTTTGAACTCTTCTTCCTGTAAGACAGCAGCGATTGTTTGAATCTAAATGTGTTCTTCACAATGGAACCAAGATCTATTTGTTTGGAGAAGCCGTTCTCTGCCTGCAGCTCAGATTAATGATTGTTTTTGGAACTTCTTGGCCAACATCGATCTGCTCCCATCTTTGCAAGATTCCCACTTCCCGCAAGTTTGAAACGTTTCCATCGAGGATGTAGTTTTACCTCTTGAAGGTTTATTTCTTTGTTCTAAAGCCTAAAATCAGTAATAAATTTTTGAGTCCTTTAATTTAACTATCACGAGGGGTCATGCAGGCTTTTACGACTCTACACAAATTTGATTTATCACGAGTAAGAGTAAAAGTGACTGTACAGTTTGTCCGACCTCTGACCTCGCAGCTCATAATATTACAGAACTTAACTGGTTTGCTATTGATGAATATTTCTGGTAAATTAAATCTCAAACACAATAAACTTTTAGCTATGTAAACGTGATTTTTTTTGTTTTTGTTTTTGGTGTTAGCTTGGCCGTTGCAGGGAGAAGACGGGACGCGGCGGGATGGGAGTCATTCAGAACTGGAACCTGACGCTGGCCGTCGTACAGACAGACATCGCTGTCAGGGAAGTCGCTGCATCATCAGTCGGTACTGGAACATTTTCAAACGTCTCCTGAAAGCTGAATATCTGTTTTACTGTGGTTTCACCAGCGTAGCAGTCAAATCTAGAACTTGATGAGATTAAAATACAATTTTTTGACATGTAAGTGCATGTTATTTTGAAGGCACCAGAATTTGATGGTGACCTCCATCTATATTTGACTCTTGTTTTTCAGTCAGAGGGTAGTAGTAGTCTAACCTTCTGCAGACCTCAACATGTGGTGTTGCTTTCAGATTAGCTCAAGAACAGCATGCAGAGAGGAGCTTCATGGGTTTCCATGGCCCAGCACCCGACTCCAAACCTTTAAATCTCTGATTCTCATGCAAAGCGTCCGACGCTGTGACCCAAAGAGCAGAGACGTGTCCAACGTCTTTGTCAGGCCGTTGCCAGGAGAACAGCACTTGTCTCCCTGCATTGTGTCAAGTGTAAGTCACGGAGGTGGTCGGCTGTTTTTTAGGAGTCGGGTTCGGTTTGGTGATGCCAGTGTTCCAACAAGGCCGTGCAGTAAAGCACAAGGTCGACAGAGACATGGATTTACGAGTTTGGTGTGGGAAAGTCAGATTTTACCTCCACAGAACGACTTTGGGATGAATGAGAACCGAGAGCCAGGCTTCTGGGACGAGGGCGACGTTAGGACACAGTTTCCGTAGCAACCTGTCACTCGTATTTTCCCGGAAACACTGAAAATGGTGTGCAGCGTAAATCCATCTGCCTGTTCTCTGTTCCTCCCCCTCAACAGGCACCAGCGCCGTCATAGCGCTGGGCGTGATGACCTTTGCCCTGCAGCTGTGCTTCATCCTGCTCTTCATGCTGAGATGCTGGAGGCTCGAGCGAAGAGTTCAGGAGGCTCTCCTACAACCGGACTCTGTTCACAAGCTCAGCGGTGAGAGATTCTGCTGCGGTGGTTCGTGTGTGACTCAACATGCACACTGAAGGGCTGCAGACTCGCCAGATGGCCGTCCAGAATGAGTAGAAAGCAACCAACCACATTTTGTTGGGAATTTTTTGTGTGACAGACCTACAGTAACTGTGATACATAATTGCTTCAAATATAGAAATCTATCATTTATTTTTACTCACTCACTCTTATTCTGAAACCTACTATTTTCTGTATGTCTGCCACACACACAAAAAAACATAAAAAATACATTGAAATTTTTGTTTTATGAACCATATGCTGACTTATAATTAGTGTCATTTTGTGTTTTCTTTAATTACTCAGCAGTTCTTAGAGGATAGAAATCCTGTATTTCTTTGTCCGCAGTGAGTTTTCATTTTGCACTTTTCCGGGATGTAAAATTGACATTTTTTCTTATTTGTGTCCCTTTAGAGCTCCCATACTATTACCCTGTGGGTCACAAACAGAACTCTAATTTGCTCTACAGCAATTCTTCCGATGGCGCGTCACATCCCACGCCCTGCGCAACAGGAAACTACGAAGATCCAGAGGATTTTGCTCACTCGCTATCTATACCCTGGGACCTTGTACAGCATTTATGAAATAATAACTTTTTTTTTTTTTTTTTTACATTTAAATCTGCTGTGATTCAGTCATTCTGTCTTCTTTTGATGAGCGACTGAAAGTGGCATTTCAAACAACAAACATGTTTTTTAAAGAGAGTTAAACATGATTAAAGCTAAAAACGATTGAAATTGTCCATAGATATTAAAACACTATATTTTTCAAGTGAAATAAGTGGTAGAAATTGTTATGATTCTTTTAATCGTGACATGATTCATCTTGGTTTAGGGCTCTTATTTTGAAGAGCCTCTTAGCCTGTCATGTTTGTTAGAACATAAATAAATAAAAATGCTAATAAAAATGTTTTTGGCTGTTTTTGGCTGATTGTGAAAAGGTGGTTTCATCAATTTTGTGCCCAGCAGAAATAAACAAGATTAAAAAAAAATAAATAAATAACAAAGCTAGCTTCTGGCATTGCCAACTTTCACAAACTGAAATAAAGAAAACAAGGCCATTTATTTAAAGAATGAAAAGAAAAGACATGAACTGGCTATGTCAGGTGTCTTATACATTTGTACTTCTTTCCTGCAATTTTGCTCATAAATATGTGTCCGTGTTCTTATTTTTTTGTATTTTAATTAAATTTTTTTTCGTCGGTTTTCATAATCTTGTAGCCTAACATTCGTTTCCTGCCGTTCAAAACCAGCATTTTGATTTAATCTCACATCATGTTGATCCCAGTCTCTGTCCAACTGTCTGCTCGGTGAGTGAATCAATATCCTCGTCCCAAACCTTGCTGTGTTCCACATTCCAGCAGTGATCAAGATTAAAAACAAACAAACAAAAAAAAACCCAACAACTTCTGATTGGGCAAAGGAGATACAGGACTGGATTCTCGACCAATGAGGAACCGAACGTGCGATTTGAGGTAAACAGCGTCTGGTGTGAGCTGCGGCTTAAGCGTATAATCCTGACCTCAAAATAGATTTGCACTGACACCGTATCGCACATCAATTTAAGACGGGGACAGCCACGACCTGTCACGTTTCAGGGGGCGACGGCGATGAAATCGTTTCCGCCTCGGTTTCACGGAAACACAAAGCTGCTGTTGCAGATTTTGCCTTCGTTTCCTAAACGGGTGAAACGATGTTATTGAGAAAAACAGCTCCGCGTATTCGCTTTGTCTGAAGCTCAGTTGAACTTCATTTTCGAGCCGTCGGCGTGATGGTGACGCTGAACTCGGGTGACAAGACGGGAACGCAACACACTGGGAATGTTGGGGAGCAGTTTAGCAGGGACTCACCCCACACCGCCATGAACACGGCGAAGAAAACAGTCGCTCCATTGTCAAAGAGATGGGTGACCTAAAAATACAGACAGGCCTTTGTTTTACTGTCAAACAAATGCATGAATGATCAGTTCTTCCCGAAGCACTCGAAAGCTGAACGGGTGGAATCACACTTTGCACCAATCTGACGGCTGAATGACCTGAATATTTGATTAAAAACAATAAATATCTTTGTTGTGGAGGCCATATGCCTATTTACTCATTAAACAAACTAACTTAAGCATATTCTAACTGCCTGAAGGAAAAACTAAATTGAGAGAATTTGTGATTTGCTAAATTCTACATAAATGGCTCCAAAAAAAAAAAAAAATTTATTTTTTATATATATATATATATATATATATATATACATACAAGAAACGTTCTTAGTATATATATATATATATATATATACATACAAGAAACGTTCTTAGAATGTGTTATTGTTATTATTATTTTTTTTTTTTCAAATTTAATGGAAAAAAGTTTGACAGGAAGAAGTCAAATGATTTGAGTTCATTTCAACTTCTCATGTGATTAACTGGTTCGCTGCTTATTGCGACAGGCCTAGTCAAAGCACCACATTTGTTCCTCTGGTTGTTTTGTGGGTTGCTGCAGGAAGCGCTCTGTGGCGGGCGTACCTTTGCGTAGATGCAGCTGTCTGACAGCCTCAGGTAGGGGCAGTACTGGTCACATATGGGACACATAATGGTGTCGGTGGCCTGGCAGATTTCTTTACTGGAGAAAAGCAAACACCGAATTAACCAGCATAAAATACAACCTCATCCTTTACAATGGAGGCTTCATGTCTTAGACCACATGGGGCTAAAAATGTAAGTAAAAACTAGACGTACAGCTGGAAGAGTCCATGCTTTTAAGGTTCTATTTGCATGAAAATGTTGAAAAATGGGTTTTCCATGAAGAGTTACTTCGTCTCGGTCTACCAACAAAAATGTGAACAATTTACAAGGCATTATTGGTGGAAAGAAAGAGCAGCATTTGCGTGTTTACCTGACCGGGCAGTGCTCCAGTGTGAAAACCCCGTAGAGGAACACAAAGAGCCCGACCACAGCCGCAGGGAACAGCATCCCCGTGTACCAGCCGAGCCAAGCGAAGTACAGACCGATCTTCTCGCCAAAATACCTCCTGAGACGACAGCAGAGGAAGTCGGGGAGTACGGCGGCGCGTCAGGGCCGCAGCAGGTCAGGTGGAAAGAACAAGAGGGAAAATTTCTGTCTACAATCTCAGGAGTTTTGAAACAGCGAGGCATTTTCTGAGTTTGAAAAGTTGAAAATTTGCTACAAAAAAAAAAAAAACCCTCAAAAAACTCAGAAATTTTCTAGGAAAAACATGTTTTTTTGTTTTTTTTCCTTTTTTGAGTTTTAAAAGTAAGAAAAAAATGAATACAAAAAATTAAATTTATTGTAATCCAGAAAACTCACAAAAGTTGAAAATGTTCGACTTTTGAACTTTTCAAGGTTTTTAAAAAAAATTCCAAGAATTTCAAATTACTGAAGAATTTTATTTTTTTTGTTTTGTCTACTGACCTGATGAGGTCCAGCGGCTGGTACTTGTACCAGACCCCCCACCAGGCCCAGCACTCATACAGGAGGTGCCGATGGTTCTCTGCTCCGTGGGTCCGGATGGAGTTTTTGCTGTGGTAGCTGCCCTGGTGCGGTTCAACCACAAGAAGATCCTGAACATGCTGAATCGGAGCGAGCGGCGAAGAGAAGAGAGTGACAACGCGAGCCGCAAAGGAAGGCAGCTGTGATTACCTCATGAAGAGGGAACGCCGCCTCGTACGAGTTGTTGGTTAGAAGACGATTCAGTCCTGCAACGTGAGAGAAAACAGTTGGTGAGGACGTTAAGTTGGGCCTCGTATCCACGGAAACGTGTGATGAACAAATTCCCACCTAAAAAAAAAATAGAGAAAAAATTTTCAAGTTTCAAAAGTGGAAAACTTTCGACTTTGGAAAATTTTCCGAGTTTTAAAAGTAGAAAAGAAATTTTGAAATTTTGACATTTTGAAAGAAATGTCCAGCGAAAACTCACCCATCTTGTTTTTCCCCTCCTCATATTTGACCCGCTGGAGGATGTGGTGGACGATCCGGCTTCTGGTGGCGTTGTTGAAAAACGTATCTTTGTTGTGGATGATGAAACTGAAAGGGAAGGGGGAGTGAGGCACACATGTCAAAAGATTTCAAAACCACAAGAGAAGAGATGGGAGTTCAAATGAAAAATCTCACTGATGGATCCTCGATCGGCTGAAGGGAGCCGTGAAGCTTTCGTTCTCCTCCAAGTAGGGCAGAGTGTCGTTGTCAAACTTCATGGGCTTGCGGGGGAGCCATCCCCGAAACTTGTTGATGCGCTTCTCCATCCTGGAAAAGAAGTTTGGTTTAAAACTACCAGACTTATTGAGTGGGACGTTTCTGAAAACTCCCACACTAACCTGCTCAAAAACTTGTGTCGTCTGTGCATGTAAAAGATCTTCCTCCTGGCAAAGATTGACGATCAAAGGTTTAGAAAACGTTGAGCACAGGGATAAAATGGCATGAAGTTCTGTAATTATGGACGCATACCGCTACAGTATGTGACTGATGATGTGTGTGAAAAAGCATACCTTTTTTTTTTACTTACTGAGATTTAATAATACTAAAAAAAAATGCTATCAATACAAGGAAGAAGCTAGCAAGAAAAAAAGATGCTAGCAAGAAAAGGAAGAATGTAGCAAGAAAAATAAGATGCTAACAAGAAAAATAAGATGCTAGTAAAAAAGGAGGAAGCTATCCAGCTTGAGTACTGTAGGAGTGTCAGTATTATGTTGTCTGAGTGTTTTGCTGGACCATCCAATTTGACACTAAGTGGCTTAAGGACAACAAAGTCAAATTTTGGAGCCACCATCAGCCCAAATAACAGGCTAATAGGACTTGAAAACATGTGAAAAAGGAAGCCTAAAAACCTGACAGTATGTTTTGTAACCAGAGAAATCGACCTGAACAAGATGAGTTCTAAGTTCTAAGTTCCATTAAACTCCCAAATCTAGGCCAAACATCTAGATTTGCAATCACTGTGAAAAAAATGACAAAAACAAACAAACAAAAAAAAACCAGGATCAAAGAGCAGCTATAGTTTACCACATTAATATGGACGCCCCAGTGAAGACGTAAGCCCTGTCCAAATGCTGCTGTTTTTCACAGATGAATGAAGTCTAAAAACTCTCACCTGAACGGCATGCGGATGTTCATGAGCTCCGCATAGCGGCAGAGGACATCCCACGGCGCATGCAGCTTCAGGAAGATCACATCGCTGTTTGTTAAAGAGGCCTGCGCAGAACAGCAAACACACACACACACGCAGACAACACACACACACACACAAAAAAGCAAAACAGTTTCAGTAACTTTCCCTCAGGACGCTCGGCATCAGCATCCTTACCACGCCGTACGTTCCAGCAGCGTGGGTGAATCGTTTAAAGCGTGACTATCTGCAAACGACTAGTAGGAGATCTTAAAATAACCCAATGACTCCGTGAAAGAAACACCCACGGCTGAGAGCTGAAAGAGTTTCATTGATCGTTCTCCAGACGCTCCGATCACGATGCGGGCGCTGCGACGTCGAAGACGGGGTTGAAAGGTCAGAGATGATCCAAAAGTTTCACAATTCCAAGAGATGATTTCACAACAGCATCATCAAATCTTTTGATTTCGAGGTGGGAGCAGAGTCCTTATCCCACGATTTCAATGCTGGCACTAAAGCACTGAGCATTTTAAGATTTACTTTGTAAGACTGAATGTGTTCTAAAACCAAATTTAGGCAAAACACAATTTTATAAGACTTTAATAAGATTCTGGGTGTGTAGGCGGAGATGATTTAGCATGATCAGCATGATATGTAAGTCATTAATTCTGTAATATTGATAAAAAAGTGCGAGTTAGAAGTGAAATATTCTCCCACCAGACATTTTAACTTATATTTGAAAACATCTCTTGACTTAAAACAAACTCCTATGTCTCGGTATAGGAGCTTGTGAGTCTATTAAGGTTTTTGCATTAGGATCGAGGGCTGGACAATAAATCAATACCAATATATATCGCGATGAGACGCGTGATCAATATCGATAAAGTACATGTCTGATAGAATATTCAATATTCACTGCATTCTTACCTTCCGACAGCGAGCTAAGCTAGGTTGGTTTCGTCTGGTAACTAACTCACTCTTTGGTTACCGAGCAACAACCTGCACAGCAGTAATGGTGAATCCAGTTTTCAACAAGGGTTTTATAAATCTCACACTATGACCATAACCACATCCTTAATACCTATGAGCAAATTAAATATCTATGAAAAAGACACAACTCGTGAAGCTCTAGTCACGTTTCGTTTTTCTCCTCACCTCCTTTTCCATGCGTAGCCCCTCGGCGCGGATGTTCCTCTCAAACATCTCCCTCTTCTCGGACTGGGAGCTGGACTTCCTGTAAACCAGGATGTAGTCTATGAGACTTTTTCCGTCGCCGAAGCAAAGTCCAGTCGATTTGTTCCTCCTCTGAGAAGAGAAGATCAGAAAACAACGCACCTCAGTTACATCAAACTATTCACCTCGCACCTGGACCTCTTAGATCTTCAGAATGGTCTTAATTGTTTAAAAACCTTCAAGAGGCAGTTTTATGTACGTCCCAGGCGCAAAGTGTCATTTTGTAGCACAATCAAGTAAATATGTCACCTTCAGTTGCTATGGAAATGGTCTACATTTTAGTACAAATATGTTATTATGCTTGAATTAAGACAAAACTAACGTATGACTAACCTTTCAACCTGTTTTAAGACAATAGTTCCTTAATATTGATGAAAAGTTCCACTTATTACAAGACATTTTTCCACTATAAGTGAAATAATCTGCCAGTGGGACTCGTACTCTTCATCAATTATTGCCTTAAAACATCCATATCTTTATCTCTTATGAAATGAAATAATCAATTGGAGCTTCTTTTTGTGTTCTCTCGGTTTATCTTTCTCCTAGTCTACCTCCGGGATGGCTGACTGCGACTTGCTACTGTCATCCAGGATGCTGCTGTGAGTCCCCGGGTTCTGGAGGGTGGAGTCGTCGTCTCTGGACGGGGTGCTGATGCCGTCCGACCTTTCTTTCTGCAGCACCACCTGGATGTCCTTCACGGCTAAACGCAAAGACGGGCGAGAAAACAAACTAAGTTATCTGGAGAGAAAGAGAGAGAGAGAAATGTAAATAAAAATAAAACTAGGTAGGTCTTCAGAAGCCCCACCCAGTGGAGGCACATCCTGCGTGCTGGAGTCCAGGGTTTCGGCCGACGACTCCTCCATGGCGCCGTCCCTCTCTAGGTACAGGAAAGCGAGGGGTCTGTCGGCCGGCTGGTAGCCAGAGGCCGAGGGCCGCTGCGGCTCTCGGTGTCGGTGCGGACTCTGCTGCTTGGGCTCAGATCCATGTAGAGATAAACTCACATCTGCGGAAAGGCAGGGAAACTCACTCGTGTGTTGCGTCTTTGCACACTTTGCAGTACCAAACTGAAACGGCCATTTTTTTTTTATTTTAGAGGGTTATGTGCCTCCTCTGTTGAAGTAAAGAAGTTATTTCAACAGTCCAGATTTCAGAATCCCCTAAGATTTTTTGTGATATAATTCCACAAACTCTGGCTGCACTTCCATTGACCATGAAATGTTGCAAATTGGAATTGCAAAAAGAAAACAAGAACAGGATGTTACTACTGACGAAAATGACAAAGTCAACAAGAAGTGTCATGAACTATCACATGGACAAAGTTAGTCATGTGTGATTCTAATTGTATTTCTTAGTTAATGGAAACACTACAATTACAAAATTATGGGTTTTTTTTTTACTTTACTGGAATAGCTATTGTTAAAGTTTTGTGCATATTAGTAATAAAAACACAGCGAGCGTTGGGACAAGGCGTCTCAGAACATTATGTGTGACCGCCTGTCCTAACCTGTTTGTCACCATAATTTGCAAAAAGAAAGCAAATAAATAAATAAAATGGAAACAGGAGGCATTGCGTCATCATAAGAATTAACACAGAAAAAACCCCCATTAAAATCTGCACCAGTCAATAAAACCACAAGATGACTAGGAATTTTTCTCAGCCAGACTGACTCCCAGATTGTTAAAATATTCTCAGTTTAGCCAAAAAAGATGAATTAAACTCAATCTAGCTACCTATTTATCTTTTTTTAACCTTCAGTCCTAAATGACTGCCTTCGTTTGTGATAGCAAATGTGACTCAGCTGAATTTTTCTGCTGAGGGATAGTAAGAAAGAGAGAGAGAGACAGAAGTGGAGGGGGGGGGGGGAGAAGTTTTTAATCAGCTGCTGATGCTGTGGAACAGCGGAGCCCCTGGATGCAGAGAGCGGTAAGAGATCCAAACTCCCAACAAGCAAAATTACTGCTCAAAAAAAAAGTAATTTCTCAACTGCTGCGTTTCCATCGATGAAAAAGTCATCGATGGAAACATGTCGAGTCATCATTCTCCTACCACTTCCTGTTGACTTCTTCGTCTTTTTCGTCAGCAGCGACGTCCGGTTGTTGGTCGTGTGACTCGTGTGATGCAAAAGAAAAAAAAAAGTGTTTCCACCGAAGTACCCTACTGTCGAATTAACCTTTTTTTGTTGTTTTTTTTGGCTCTGTTGTCTTAATTGGTGCTTTTCTTCTAACAATTGTTGATTTTGTGTGCAATTCTCCAACTATGACATAGAAATATCAGGAGCGCTCCACTATTTTAGCTTTTTGACTTCACTTCCAGTATTTGATGCATTAGCGACCCCATTTCTTTACAGAACGTCAACCCTGCTCTCATTAGTGGAGATTAGAATTGCTTACTATAAATGTTAGCTGCCTGGGGACTAGGATGTTACAGATTAGCTTTACGTGCCCAAAGTCGGTCCTGGAGGGCCGGCGTCCTGCACATTTTAGTTCTCTCCCACTTGGTAGCGACAACCTTTTCAGCATGTCAGTGTTCTTCTTAGTCCTTCCAACGAGCCATCATTGGATCCAGGTGGGTTAAACCAGGGAGAGAACTAAAACACGCAGGATGCCGGCCCTCGAGGACCGACCCTGGCTGATGTCATGCTGCTGCGCCGACAGGTCACGCTGTGATGGGTCAAACAAAGCATCCATGCAACATTAACGGCCCGGCGGGGCGTGTGTAACGCAAGCTACATCTGAGATCACATGGTGAGCCGATGGGAGCGCACATAAAAGAAAAGAGAAACCGACCTCATCGTCAGATCTCTGTTTCATCAGACACCCTTTCATCTGGCGATTGCTTTCTCCCTTTTATATCTCCAAAGCTTTCCGACCGATCAAAATGCATTCATTCACACAAGGCTGAAATATTTAAACTGCCGGTGAGAGTCATTGACAGACAGGCACCAGTGAAGCAACAGAACGAGCATCGGTTGCTTTCACCGATTCCACTCAATCAATTCTCAAATGATTAATGTTTTCCAGGGTGAAAAGACAGAAAATAACAACCATAAAGCAATGTTTTCACACTGTTGTGCTGAAATAATTGCTGGTTCTTGGATTATTTTTTTTCATATACTCTCAGGATAAATTTCAAAACGTATTGATTGTCATATCCCAGGGTTGAAACCTACTAGGAAAAAGCATAGGTAGTTCAAACACATTTTGATCGCAGCATCAACGATCAAAACTCATAAAAGAGAAGTGAAGATGAGGATGTTTTATAGATCTACTTGTAATAGGCAGTACAGTCCTCAAACCGAACGGTTACTTTTTGAGAATGCAGGAGTTGTTTCCTTGCCATGCAGAGGTTGTTTGGTCCTAACCTGTGAGTCTGGTGAATTAATTTATTCTTCCTCCAGTTTTGGAGTTTGATGGAATACGGCACAAAGGAGTTCTTGTGCCTGTTCCTTCTGTAACAAGGCACCCTGAATCGCCTCCCAAAGGGCAGAAGTTCAAATTCACTGCCCAACACATGAGCTGAGTCCATAGAGATTCTATCTGCCAGTCCTACAGCCGGTGCTGGGAGTTAGCTAACTGTGGTAGCATGAATCATAGCTAAAATCACTACCTTGGTCTCATCTGTCCAGAATACATTTTTCCACGAGTCTTGGGTTTCACCCAGATGCATCTTTGCAAACCTTTTTCTTGGCAACGACTCCACATGAGCAATCGTTCAGTTTTGTTTTTGCTAACATTTCTGGTACAAACATCAGCATTTCTCAGGCTAACAGAGGCTGTTGGAGTCTAAGATGTGGCTCTTGGGATACGTCCAACTGGCATACAGTACCTTGTAAGTAGAAGAATAGATTTTTATTTGACATGGCAAATGCATTCTGTCGGAAAACTAAATTCTAACATAAATCGACACCAACAAGCCACAAGACAACCTTTAGATACTTGGGGTCCTCCTGACACATGGATGTGGGCTGTGGTATCTGTCTCCAGCATGTTAGCAGCAGACTCTGAACAGCAGGACATTGCAAAGTGGTATCTACATGGATCAGACTTCTATGTCACAGTAGCCATATCCAGGAATTTGGAAGGCCAGCCAGCATCCAAAAACTCAAGTGCTCAGTGTTCTCAGTGAAAAAGTGAAACATCTGGCTGAAAGAAGCTGTAACCCTACAGGAACAATTTTTCCATGACTGTGGACACACGGTGTGCTAGACAGAGAGGTGTCAAAGTAGCGTCCTAACAGATGGAGGGACCCATCTGTTGGGATGATCTCTTATCCCAACATAGTCTCTCAACAGAACTTTACCAGAAGCCTCCGTTGGCTTGCCTTCTTCAAACAATGCGTACGCCATCAGGCCATAATATACAAGAGACTTTATCAGAAAACTTGCTTCATCAGATCAGTCCACCGTGGCTCTTGCTCAACCATGACCATGTTACCAGCTAATTCCTTAGAATATCTCCAATCGATACTGACCACTCCAAACCAAAACGTTAGTTTTCGAGACACTAGGATCAAGAAATAGTCATAAAGTGATATTTTATGGTGCTTTTCCAGTTTTGAGGCCGTGCCAGTGTTTCTGCCCTCGCAGGCAATATAAGATATTAATGCTCATAAACATTCCTGTGTGGGAGTTGGGCAGCTCAAGACGCCTTATTGATGCTACATCTAACACAATTTGTCTATTGTTTCAGTTTGAAATGAAATTGCAGAGATTTTCTTTTATTTACAGATAAAACTTTAAATATTAGTGAGAAAAACAGGCACGAACGGTCCAAATATTCAATAAAGACGAAAATATCCACTCAAATCAATCATTTAGTGTAATAAAGAGGAATGAAATATACTATGCATTTTAAAAACTTTACAGAAAAGGAGGTGAAGTACACATAAAGCCAAGAAAAGAGCTATTAGAAATATCAGTGAGTGGTTTCAATTCCATTTCACACTGCATGTTCACAACGCATGAAGCACTGCACAGCACCCCAAACACAACATACCAGGAGTGTGTTTTGGAGGAAGGAACATCATGATATGAGGACACTAGCAAATATTAGTGTAGAATTCCATATGTTAGAAAACAAATGGACACACACAAAAACATGATGGGAATATAGATTTTTATGAAGAGACCAGCTGACCAAAAGTGCTGGAACTCCGCTTGGTTACTAGGTGATGGGCTGGGTGAGGGGTGGTGCCTGTTGATTTGTGCCTGTTGATTTGATTTGTTGATATTACATTCTTGAGGTTTTTGAAAGGGCATATTTTCCAGACACCAAAAAAACATTGACATATTGTCCAAAAAAAAAAAATAAATAAATAAAAAAAAACATCTTTTCAAAATTGTTTTGAGCATTTTGGCTGTTTTTAGAAGTAACGGAAACCCAAGTGGAAGCACAAGAAAGTGCAAATTATGAACTTTGCGTCACATGTAGAACATTAAACAAAACACATAAAAAGAAGATATGTGTGGCATTTTTATTCAAAGAACTGTATATTTTTGGAGAAAATGGTGGTATCCGTTCTACGGCCGCTTTTAGATCTTCTATGTCACAGAGGAGAAGAGGAGAACGGAAGACGATGGCGTGCATGTGTGCATGCGTGCGTGCGTGCGGTTCGCAGATCAGTGTCAGGAAAAGCGTTCCCTCCATCTGGATGCGCCCATCGTCGTCCTTGGATGTGTCTTTTATTCCCCGTCAGGGAATGATGGAGTATCCATCGCTGCACATCCAGCAGGACGCTCGCTCACACTCTCTGGCGTCAATGACACGACCTTTCTGAGTGTGTTCGGAGCAATGCATCATGCATGATGGAGAAGTGTATGGGAAAAAAAAAAAAAAAAAAAGAGTTCACCGCCACAGCGATTGAAGGTCATATGCTTGCATGGTCACGGGGGGGGGGGGAGCCGAGTGTGAGGAATGAGCCGGGGGTAAAGGTGAGTGAGAGGAGGAGGACATAGCAACGCATGAAGGAGAACACTGCAGCACTCTGAAGAACAAGCTGCCTTCGCTTCAAGACAACTTGACAACACTCACCGTGTGGAGGTGGGCAGAGACAGAGGCAGCTTCACCCCTCAGAGCGGAGGAGAGAGGGGACAGAGGGACTGGGGATTGAAGGGGGGAGCTTCCCAGCTGAGCTGAAGCAAAAGTCAAAACAGCCAGAAGGACTCCTCTACATACAAACATGCAAACATGCACGCTTGCACACACACTCGGTCAGCCCGCGTTTTCCCTCCGGCGCCAGCGAACGGCCTCGCCGAGGGACACCAGCAAACAAACACGGCGTCCCACGAGGGAAAGCAGCATCTCCCCTCCCTCCTACACACTTTTTACCCCATCACCGTAGCGACCAAGTCAACATCCCAGACACGCAGGGACGCACGCGCGCGCTCTGGACTGGAGAGGCTGGCATTCAAGAGATCCTCAAAGAAAGGAGAAGGAACGCGCAAGCATGAGCAAGATGTTTACAGTGTCAGGGAGAGAGAGAGGAGGAGATGGAGCGAGGGGGTGTGTGCGCGTGTGTGTATGGCGCTCGTCGGCTTCTTCAACGCCAGCCAATCAGACGTCAGGCTTGCTCTGACAGCGGGCCAATCGGAAGAGAGTGCTGGCTGTGGCAGCGTTGCGGCAGCACAGCACAATGACAGTTGGCACCGATTACAGTGTCAGCAGGTAGCTGCCATGGAGACTCAAGGGCACACATAGCCATGGAAACGAGGGGCCGGGTCAATGTTAAAAATGTTAATAAAAATGGAAAGAGGAGACAATGTTATTGCAGTATTACTGCTGATTTCTTCTGCTTTTCCTATCCGCCCCCATCATATTACATAAATTTACATCATACACAAGGAGTTTCCATTAGTTCCAGATCTGTAGTTGTTATGAAGCGTTAAGGTTTGGACTTGTAGCTTCAGTTGTTTTTTTGTCTGGATCATTTCTTTATAGTTTGTTTCCTTATATTTTTCCCATTTTTGTTAATTTCTTGTGTGAGCCAACCCTTTTTTTGGTTCCTTACATTAGTATTTCCATTTACTGCTTTATTAGTTTCAGGTTTCTTTCCCCTTTCTCATTTTTCTCACCATCAGCCTACCTGCTCCATTCCCCAGCTGCATCCACTCACCTGTAATTAGCTCCTCTGTCATTTCCACTCCCTTCTGGCCTTCTCTATATATTTAAGCTTTCCAATTACATTGTTCTTCACTACCATTACAACCCACCACACTACCTGCACTCCAGTCGTTGCTCCAGTTTTTGTCTCCTGTTAATTTTTGCTGTCAGCTGCTTTGATTATTAATTTTCATTATACTTCCGGCTCTCCAAATTTCTCAGCACCTGTGTCTCCCTTATGCCTCATTAGGACAGAACTATCACAAAATCCCTAATGTACGACCTGCCATAGACATGAAGTAGACCAGAGGCTCTCAAAAAGCAATAACACGGTTACCTACCAAAGTGACTTTGTTGCCTTCGAAGGTAATTCTGCCCTAACCCTAACTCCAAGTAATGAAGTCTCAAAAATAAGTTGGGTCATTACTTTGAGAGTAATTCAGGGTGCATCAAGGATTGATCCATGAGGTCTCAAAGAACCCAAAGCAACATCTAAAGCCCTGTAGAGCACAGGTAAGGTAAAGTGGCTTCCATAAGAGAGTTCCAATGAGAAAACCAATTCTGACCAAATACAACTCAAAACCCAGTCTGTCATTTGCCAAAAAAAATACCTTCGTGATCCGTAATAATTTCTGGAAAAGGATTGATGAGACAAAAATGTAATATTTCTGAATATTTTTGTCTCATAACACCTGGTGCATCATGAACACAAGAAAGGGTCAAAGACGGTGGTGATAATACAGCGAACTTAAGCTGCTTTGCTGCTTCGCAACTGGAGGCTATGTTTCCAATAAGCAAATTTATTTTCAAAATGCCAAATGGCGCAATTGTATGGTCGATGGAAACGCATCTACTCTGGTCTTGTGAAGAACAATATGAATAAGTGATTGATAAACAATTGCCCAGAACTTGGCTCCTTCCATTTTTCTCTAATTTGAGAAGCATTCTTGTCTGAACTGAAAAAAATCCCCACAGTGCTTTTCAACATTCAAATATTAAGATAGTGAGGGGATATAAATTTTCTTGTCCAGTTTTTGTGTTTTTCATTGGATGAAACATTTGAATGTATGCAGAAAGCTTAGTCTTGGTCTCATGTGAACATAGCAATGTCTCCTACATGTCTGCTGTGTTTTCTACATGGTTTGTGTCAAACTTTGAATGGGTGTTTTTAGACCAAAACTTTGAACAAAGTTCTGGCCTTCTATAAAAACTAGCTCTCTGAAGTGTACGGCCTGTTAGCTAAGGTCGAGACGGCAATTTTGGACTTAACTAGACTTTAAGTCTAGTTAAGTCCAAATCTAGTTAAGGATTTTAGGCGTCTCATCCACCGCGCCGTCTAACCTACTTGTGCTGCTGTCGCACAGCGTCTCCTGACTGGCGCTGCAGGTGGGCAGCGGGTTGATGGAGAGCGACGCTGGGCAGGACACCGGCTCGGCATGCTCGCCGATGGGTGGGGCCGCCGAAGCCTCTGAGTGAACACCATCTGGACTGTGAAGATTCCGGCTGCTTGATTGAACGGGACTCTTCCAGTGGGAAAAGCCAATTGCCACTTGACCCCCGAGGTCAAACCCTGTCAAACAAACCAAAAAAAAAAAAAACAGCAAACAAAAAAACAATCAGCACAGAATGAGAACGTCTGTGAAGAGGCTTTTAGTAAGACAACACTGCCATCTAGTGGTGACAGCTCATCTGAGCTTTGTCTTTTTCTGTTTCAATGTCAAGTTACACACTCATAAGCAAAAATGAAGAAGTAAGACAATTTTTTCTAAGTACAGATATGTGGAAATAATTATTTTTAACTGCATTCTGAATGACTAATCATTAACAGCAGATGGTCCAGTGCTGGTTCATCAGAGTGAAAGGCTGGAAGCCTCTGCCAGCCAGCCTTTTTATCTGCCTCCCTCTCCGCTTTGTGAAGACATGCAGACTGCTGATCCAGCTCGGCTCGCCTCTGGCCTTCGATTTCCTCTCCGCAGGCTTTTCCTTCACTTTTACAAGGTCTCTAAGACTGGTGACCTAGAGCAGCTGGGCTTTCTGCTGCCAGCCACTTCAGATCCGTCTTTTAGAAGTGGAAGGGTCCAACATGAGCCTCTCGCCCTTTTATGACAGCAAAAACACAAGCAGACAGCTGAAACAGAGAGGTATCTGCTGCTAAAAGTATTTTAGCATAACAGAACAATAAAGGAGACATCCAGAGTAGTTGCCCATTAGAGTGATTGCAACAGTGAACTATTGCATTTGCTGTGCATTTACTCTTTTTATGCAGGAGGAAAGGAGATGCACTAAAATTCACTCTAAACAAGAAACGCTGACAGGACCTTTACTTAGCGATACACTTCCTGTTTAATTTCCAGCATTATTTATTTTTGCTAAATGGTACTATGATTTGTGACTACTTTCTTTAAATTCAAAAGTTTTCATACAAAGCAATTACTGTGCCTCTTTCAGAACGACCATATTTTGGTTTTGAAAGCCAAATATATTAGCTAGTTACTGCTCCATTTCGAGTCATATATATATATAAAAGAATGCATATTATACCCCTTAAAGACGCAGTACATAACTTTTACGAAAGTATGTGTTCTTCATAACTGTCACCAAGTCATGACAGTATGGGATAAGACAGTTAATATGTGAAAAAAGATCTAACTCCTCCACCTACTCCCAGAGCTACTATTAAGGTCTGCTAACAACCTGTCAAAAACAATCAGAGCCAGGAGGAGGGTCTTAATGCTGTCAATCATCCTCCTGTACAATGCTCAATGTGTTAATGGTGGAAAAACAACGTATTGTTACAGAAAAATTGTTTGTCAACCGACATCAGTGGCTGTGCTAACTAGTATTAGCATTTGTGGCAGGCTATGTTCTGGTGAACCAGTTGTAGTTTGGTTTACATCCCAACAATGTAAATGACACCAGAAAGGTAGTAACAAACAGGCTTGAGGACAACAAAGCCAATTGCTATCCTTAAGCAATTCTATGAAGGAAATGTATGCAAACCTCTGAATTTAATTAAAAATATTCTTACTGTGTCAATATTTTAACCCATTTTCTGACTATGGGTCATTCTGGTCATCCTAAGAGACCAACAACAGAATAAGTTTATCATAACTTAATTTTTGATAGTGAGAAAAATATGTTATGTGTCTTTTCATCCATCCCATGACAGATGTAGTTGTTTTGAGTAATATGAGAATAATAATGTTGTCTTGGTAACTTATCTCTAAGGACACAGTTCCTTCTATTACACTGAATCTGCACTATATTTTGCATCATCGATGTTCTACAGGAGCTCTGAAAGGACAAACCAAACACCGGATCTAACGGCAATGCAGAGTTAATGGGTGCAATTTCAAACTGCGCCTATAGATGGTGCTAAATCTTGTAAATTGCTTCTATATCCCTGGAAGACTTGGATATAAAGAAAAGTTGAATCTTTTAAATGGTTTTGTAAGAGCACTTTGGAGATGAAAATATGTTCTCAGATTTTTGTCTTGCTTTGTTTCTGTAAGATTTTATGAAAGCGCTGTATTAAATATAAAATTGTTTAGAATTTTGGATTAGCACTGGATGGATGGATGGATGGATGGATGGATGGATGGATGGATGGATGGATGGATGGATGGATGGATGGATGGATGGATGGACAGACAGACAGCCAGATACTTGTCCACACCTGTAGACACTTGAATCAGATTGCAGAATGTTCCATTGTTTAAAGCCAGCAGGTTCAATCTAAACTCAGCTACATTTTCACACATAATGACAACTAATATATTTTACTAAATGGTAAGCCGTTCACAGAACAGCAGAACCTGCATCAGTAACTGATCCAGCTGTACATCTGAGGCCAGCGTATCATTTATCCAGCATATCCCTGCTCGTTGCCTCTCTTATCCACAGAGGGCGGTAATACGAGCTGTGGATGAAAATCGCCTTTTTTATCTGTACATTTTGAACTCTAGAACTACAGAGTAAGCAGAAACAGAAGGTTTCCTTGTGCTATTTTTAACTTACTGAATTTATTGGCACCTCTGGCATGATAATTTTTAAAAAGCCTTGAAATAAATCCAGCTTTTATTGCATCAACATTGGACACAAAAAATAAGTTCAAATCCATCCTCATTTGATTAGCTGTAGTATGCTTGGCGATATTTTATAAATATCTTTTAAAATAAAATCAGCCTTGATGTTAGTACTTCTCATAACCTCTATTTGCCCTGACTGGACAGCACTTAGTCTTCTAACATTTCACGAGGTTGGAATATCTACAAAGACAGATCTTTGATCTTTTTTCTTTGTTCAATACAATATTAGGACTGTGGGGTTTCCTGATAAACTATCAGAATGAGAACTTTTACAATTCAAAAAAGCCAAGTCAACACAGATGAAGTGATGTGATTCACTCAAAAGGTGCTTCAACAATACAAGGGTGTGCAAACAACTGCATTATTGCACATAGTGTATCGCCATACATTCCATGGTGGCATATCATTGCTATTGTAGACAGAAAAAAAGTAAATGTAACCCAAAAAAACAGAGATATTGAAATTAAGCTCAGAACTTTTCAAGAAAAAGCTTTTTCTTGTGGTCTTTATAAATTTCCTTGTGTTTTCTAGAAAATTTCTGAGATTAATCTCAAAATTTCAGAGTTTTTGCGTGGAAATGTACTCCTTTTTTATATATCTTCAATCTCCATAATACACTATTGTTAAGAGTCCTTCTATCCGCCTGATTGTTTTTCACTTGAATTGTTCAGATTGTACTGTGTGGTTCATTAAATGTCATTTACTGTGTTCAGAGGGGCTGTGAAGACCTTTGAGAGCCGCTGGGTTTGACCCACATGTCCGACCTTGGAATAAATCCCTGTGGTAAACGTAGAGCCAAGTTGTGATCTAAGAGGCTCAGGGACTACCAGGCATCCCACTCCTCTATTGATTAGGAAGTGTGCAGTTGTTCCAAAATCTGCTGGGCTTTGTATATGTGTTGTATAAACACACATATACACTCTGTGTGTGTGTGGGCGTGTGCGTGTGTGCGTGTGTAGGTGTGTGTGCGTGTGTACTTGTTTAGCTATTCTACTAAAGACCATTGCAATCACATTTACCGACCTCTTGAAGACCGATGGACCTTATGGGGACCAAAGCCTGAACGTTATACAGTGGACCCCCTTGTTTAGGGTCAGGGGTCAGCTTTAGAGGTAAAGTGTGAATTAAGTTTGGAGTAAGGTTAGAAATATACTAGTAATGGTTAGCATTAAGGGTTACAAGTAGGTGTGGACGATGTGGATTCTATCACGATATTGCTATAACAATAATACCACAAAGTGGTGTTAAATGTAGTTCTCATCTGTCATCTTTGTCCATCCATCCGTCCGTCCGTCCGTCCGTTTAGCCATCAATTCATCCGGTTATCTGTTTATCCATGAAATTACGTGGATAAATAGATAACTGTCTTTTCCTATTCTCTAATCATATTGCAGTCTTAAAATGTTACAAACTATCCAAAAATGATTGTGAACTCTGGAAAACTAAAATTGGAGAAGCATGTGATTCCGGGAGAGACAACCCTTTGGTTTCAGTCCAGCTTCGAAGCAGCTGGACTGAAACACTGCAACACTGTAAAGGGAAAAGTCTGAAACGTAGTTATTATTTTCTATTTTACCAAACACTATCTTCCATAGGACAGTTGCAACAATGTGGCCTGTGCATTCTGTGACGTAACTATAAAACAGACTTTGATTCAATTAAGATCAGATTTTTCAATGTCATTAATGAGCAGTGTGAGCCGCTGATTCAAAGGAAAAAAAAAAAAAATCTACCATAGTCGTGCGTCCTCCCTCACAGCAGTGAGGGAGGAGGCACGGCTGTAACCTACACCTGGCATGTATCCCAACGACCTCCAAAACTTGCAAAGCGTGGACGTAGTGTGTCCTAAGCAATATCTGTGTTGCAGTCATCAGGAAACAAACCAAAAAAAAAAAAAGTGCCCTCTTGGCTCTAAGAGGAGAGCAAGGCCCAGATACGTTTCTCACATCCTCAGAGCCAAATGCAGCAAACACACCAAACACAGGTGTAGGTATGTGGGGCGCCAGTAACAGGTCTGGACTGGAGAGAGCTGCTGAGGGGAACGTCTGTAGATCGATACGATAATAAGGTCTTGCGTATAAAAAAAAACCAAACAAACCCTGTGCTTTGCATAATTATTTCTATCACTTTTTTCATGGGTTGCATTTGTATTCAGAGCCAAAAGTATGGAGAAACAAGTTTAGCCCTGTGCCTCAACCAACTCTAATCTTGTTAGTGACAAACTAACTCGGATTAGATAAAGAACATCTGTCAACATCCGGTTTTAAACTTTAGGTCACTAGTGTCCAAACGTTTTGCAGCAAAGATGGCTAATTTAAACTACTGGTTGCACCACAAAATTCCTTAAGTGAAAAATGCAAAAACCAGTTTGTCATATTTTTTTTAAACCTGCTCAAATTTATTGTATTTTTTTATGAAATCTGCTCGTTATCACTTCTTTCAAAAAGTTGCAGTCAAAGTTTCAAAGCCTTTGATTATGCAAAAAAGCTGAAATTGCTGCACACAACCTTTGCAAAAAAGATACAGTTAAATCTTAAAAGTGCAAATAACATTTTCAAGTGAATTCCTGAATAACACCCTTAATAATTATAATAATAACAGTAAATCATGTCCTATAGCATTTTCAAAGTGCAAAATAATTTCATATTGGTCCATCAAGCTAACATGAATTTCTTAAACAGTGGAAGTAAATTCTACAGGACATCTCACAATAGTTTTTGCAAAAATAAAAAAAAAATCTAAAAATAAAAGCAAATGGACCGTTTTACAGTTTCAAACATGCTTTCAAGATCCAGGTTTGGCTTTCAAGAGACAAACAGGAAGTTAAATTTGAGGTGGGGACAAAGGGATTGGCCAGAATTCAGCCAAGGCGCACTAATTGGTCACAGAAGAAGGACTTTTTCTTTTTAATTGATATTTATTCAGAGCTGTTTTGATAAAACAAAGAAAACAAAATTCCAAACAGCAACAACTTTGACTCAAGTAAGCTAATAAAATATGAGCTAAAAAAAAAGTGTTCAGGTCATTGGTCAGATTTGCGGAACAGTAGCGATAACTGGTGAAAATTGTAAATTTGCATATGATGAGTGAATTCGCATTAATGGTTGGCATCGCAACTTCCTGGAGTGAATGATAAATTTTTAACAAACCTCTGCTGCCTTCGCAGAGCGGCTCGGCTTATTACACATGGAATGATTGGAGCATATTTACCAGTAAAGTGAAAGGAAGTAGCTGTCCTGGAATTCGTTGGGGCAAAAGTGATTCATTTAAGTTTTTTCTTTTCTTTTTTTCTTTTTGCAACAAAGAAAAAGAAAAACAGTCCTCTTCCTGCCCCCTGCCCAAAGATCAATCTAAACTGAAGTCCGTTTGAGTTACTGTAAAGTGCTGCCAACTTGTCAGCAACGTAATGTAAATCATTTTTATATCATCCTTCACCAAATCTTTGCCCAAAGGGGAACACTGACTGTGAGCTGCAGGACTGCAGTAAATCCCAACGACAATAAAGAACCTGCAGGATTAGAATCGATTGGAACTTTGAAGAACCTACAGTGATGCTGACTGGTTCTTTTCTTTAAGACAAAAGCAGAGGCTCTGAAATAACAGCCGGCTCTAATTGATGTCAGGGAGCAGGCCGTAGATCGTTGTCTTTGAAAGCTCAAATGCTCCACAGCTCACAGTCAGCGCTTCATTAGACTTTAAAGAAGAAGAAAGGAGGAAGAGACCATGCACACCCCTAGATGTTTTCTTAATTTGAAATGTGTCTGTTGTCTCGTGTGGTTCCAGTAGTAGTGGCTGAAGCGGTCGACTGTGAGAAAATGGCGGCAGTACATACAGACAAGAAGACTCCACAGAGATTTCTCCTGCTTTGTTCTTTTACAAAATTTTGTTGTTTCAGAAGTAATTAGAAAAAAATGAAAATGCAATTTCAAAAAGCTGCAGGACTGTTTTGAACAAATTATATCTATCTATCTATCTATCTATCTATCTATCTATCTATCTATCTATCTATCTATATATATATATATATATATATATATATATATATAAATAATTATATATATATAATAATTTAAAAAAAAATTTCAATTTATTATTTGAAATTTTTTTAAATTATTATTATAAGGTGAAGACCACAGTGGTGCCTGTGGTCATTGGGGCCCTCGGGGCAGTCACCCCCAAACTGGAGCAGTGGCTACAACAGATCCCAGGAACAACATCAGACATCTCAGTCCAGAAATGTGCAGTCCTTGGCACAGCCAAGATACTGCAGGACCCTCAAGCTCCCAGGCCTCTGGTAGAGGACCCGAGCTCAGAGGATAAGAACCACCCACGGTGGGTGAGAAGGGATTTTTATTTTATTTTTATTTTTTAGATATATATATATATATATTTTATTTTTTATTTTTATTTTTTTAATTACTAAATGAGAGAGAAAACAAACTTATTCTAATTAAATCTGGGCCCCCATTGTTTAAACCCATGTGACAGGAAATCGGCTTTCCCTTTATGTTTTTATTTTCTAGAAAATTCCGGAGATTATTCTGGAAAATTTTTTTCACAGCATTTTTCAGCTTTTTCAAACCTCAGAAAGTTCCACCGGCTCTAGTACTTCTAGGTTAACCGACATTTTCTGAGGATTTTTGAGCGAAAATGTTTTTCATGTAACAGTCTTGGTTACGCCTCCCTGTGTGGTCATGGGTAGAGGGTTAATCTTTCAGGAACCGACCTCAGTACGCGATTGACGTCACCTAGCTCCAGAACTTCCGTAAGTTGACGCGTCGGAGCGGCTGGAGCCAAATATTTACGTATTTTATTCTATTGATTTCTTATTTTACTAATATCTTTTTTTTCCTTTTTTTTTAATCATTCTCACAAAAGATGAATTATGGAACAAGAGGTCCGCCATGGAAGTACTAAAGGAGTTATAGCTAGTTATGGTCTCTGGGTAGGGAGACCGCCATTCTGGCTAAACAGGTAAGAGCCCAGGCGCAATGAGGGCTGGTATGGCAGGCCGTCAACATAAAACGGTTTCACTTTGGGACGTCTTTGCTTTTTGTTCTGACTTGCCAAAGTACGAATTAAATTAACCTTCACCAAACCATAACTCAAGACATTGTAAATGCATTTTTACACAGCACTAAATAAATTTTGATTGGCCTTTGTGTAAGTTGAATTTGGTTCTGGTGCAAATAATGACTTTAAAATTCAAAATTCAACTCGAGTACCTGAGTTATGATTTGAATAGTCACAATGAGGGATTTGGGGAACGGGCCGCTGCAGAACTTTCAGAGCTCAGAGCCGTTTTTATGAATTGTGTTTTTGTTGGAAGGAAAACCCCAAAAACCTTTCATTTCCAATAGGGTCTTCTAAGTTTGATTAAATGAGCATTTTTCCCTAATAGGCCACGACTCTTTTCTACTGAGCATAGGCTTTATTTCTTTCTTTGAGAACTTTTGTGCTGGGGAACTTCTGGGCCTCTGTGAAGGGCAGTTGCTTGACTAATTTCCAGTGAGAGCACAGGTCATCTAGACACTCTAAAAAGTCATTTTTGACATTTTATATCATAAATTTGTAATTTGCGCTACGTGCCCATCAACTGCAGATCCGGTGACGTTATTTGAGATGTTCAAAGGGGATTTTGATAAGTCAAATGTAACCGAAACATATCTTTGAATTATTACCTCTACTATTAAGAATGTAAAATTTAAGATACCTTTCCGGATAGTCCAATTATAGTTTTGTCTCTATCAATGGATTTAGATATAATCGTAGAGCAATACGTAACCGGAACGAAGTACACTG